>JAOEGS010012040.1:0-21177 GCA_025447755.1 Corythornis vintsioides | reverse complement strand
ATCAACCTGCAAATATAGAACCATGAAGTTATGCATTTTATTCTGAATATTAGACTCATACTGGACTTACTGTGTGACTATTCTGGTATCTTACAAATTCAAATGAGTATTATTAAATAATTCATTAAATTCATTTAATACAATTATAACATCCTGCCATTTCTACAAGACTTTAAATCACCTTTAGATTACAGACTGACTGGGTCTCCACATTTATCTATAAAGAATCTAGAAGAAATGGTTTCCATGTAAGCACTAACACTTCACTTTTCCTTGCCACCTCTCTCTGAACATCTCACAAGATTTTTTCTTTTTCAAGAGAAAGCTCTGGGGAAATCTTAGAGCACCTTCCAGCACCTGAAGGGGCTGCAGGAAAGCAGTTTGCAAGGGCATGCAGTAATAGAATGAGGAGCAATGGTTTTAAAGCAGAGAAAGGCAGATTTAGAAAGGACATCAGGAAGAAGTCCTTTACTACGAGGGTGGTGGACACTGGAACAGGTTGCCCAAGGAGGTGGTGGAGGCCCCATCACTGGAGAAACTCAAGGTCAGGCTTGAGGAGGCTCTGAGCAGCCTGGTCTAGTTGAGGGTGTCCCTGCTCCCTGCAGGGGGTTGCACTAGATGCCCTTTGGAGGTCCCTTCCAGCCCAGGGTATTCTATAATTCTGTGATTCTAAGTGGCCAGGAATGGAAAGGAGATATGGCAGGACTCCTTTTTTTTTGTGCAAGCAACAATATTTTAAACGGGCCTGTGAAACTGCATCATCCTGCCAGAGCCCCTAGATGACAACTCAATTTATTTTCAAGCTTTAGCAAGGTTACCCTGCTGGTAGAATTTAATGATGTGAAAACTATTTATTAATTTGTCTCACTCTTCAGCACTGTATGAATTGGGGGATATTTTAGCAGTACAATTCTGGATATTTGCCAACAGGGAAAATGAATATGGACAGAAATGATGGAACTACATGCTAATTTCAGGGTAGACTGGAACAGCCACGATTCTGAAAAGAGGAAGAAGCTCCTCATAAAAGTGACTTCTAGGTTCTCATGTATGTGCACAGCAGAAGGACAAGAGGCAACATTCAGGTTGCACTGAGGAAAATTTCAGCTGTATTTAAGGAAAAAATGCTTCCTCCTATGAGGGTGGGTCAGTGATTAGGAAGAATTGTCAAGAGAAACTGAGTAATCTGCTTGCTGGAGAACTTCTGAAGACATAAGGACAAGGCCCCAAGCAACCTGTTCTAACTTTGACCTCCATTTTGTGCACAGTAGTTGACCTAAAGGAGGTCTTTTCATCCTAATTTGTTCTCTTATTTTACTCAAGGCATGTTAGAATCTATGGCATGAAATATTCAAGAGCTGAAACTTCATCATTTCAGTACAAAATGCAAGAGCTTCAAGTTCTTCACCACTGGTTTACATCCATAAGTCATAAAGTTTCCTTTATCGGGTAAACATTTTCTTGGCCTGTGCTCAACGACTCAGGCAGATGGAAAACAGATGTGAGGCAGCTCTAGCAGAGGATGGCATTCTATTAAGTCCATATTTTGCATTATTATTACCTATATAATAATCATGCCTAGGGGAAAGAACTTAGTTCCTGGGCTTTACTACACAATTAACTTCATAATGGGCTTTAACTAATAATTTTAACAAAACCTTTCTTCTCAGTCAACCCAGCCTCTCAAAAGCAGTAATCTATGGATATACAAAGCCAGTCTGTGTCCATGTTTTACAGGTGAAATCAAGGAACTGAAAGGATTGCCAGGGTCATGTTAAAGCCTCTGGATGCACAGACTTTTTTGACAGCAGAGAGACAAGTCATTAGAGTGAGGAAAGGCTGAAGAGCACAGAGGTGAAAATCTGGGCCTTGCCTGGGTTGGCTCAATAAGTTTAACTGTTGGAAGCAATCATAGAATCATTTGGTTGGAAGAGACCTTCAAGATCATCAAGTCCAACCCTTCACCCTGCACTGCCAGGGTCTCTAAACCATGTCCCCCAGCACCACATCCACAGGGTTTTTAAACACCTCCAGCATAGGGACTCCACCACCTCCCTGGGCAGCCCATTCCAATGCCTAACCAAATGAAATTGTATTCAAACAAGGGGAATAACAGCAATCTCATCCAAACAGGACGGGGCACACAGGCCAAGTTTTTGTGCTGCCTCTGCCCCCACAGGTTTGTAAACTGTCTCTGGGGTTCTAGGAAAACACCCAGGGTGGGGAGGAAGGGAAGCCACGCCTGGAGGGATGCAGTCTAGGTGAGGACAACAACAATGGCTGCATGGGAAGAAAATCAAACACACACCTTCTTTCGAAGGTAGAAAGCTGCTTCTAATCTCTCTCTGTCCAGATGATGGGAACCAGCCAGGATTGTTCCCCACAAACGTCTCCCGTTGTTAGACACTCTCAAGGGGTCAGAAGGGGTTAAAGCAGCCGGAGCTCAAGCAGCGGTAGGGAGGGTACCTGTCAGGCCACCTCACGATGGGGAATCCCCGAATCCTCGGCGAGGGGACATCATCATCCCAGCCCCTCCTGCTCTGTCAGGAGTCCCCTCTTCGTGCGGAACGCTGGGAAATGAAAGATGTTGCGTCCCCTTTAAGAGCTGGAGCAGCTGCTTATTAGTGTGGACGGCACGATCCACTGCGGAGCGGGCGGGAGCATCTGCAAAACATCATGCCCTCCACATTCTAAGCATTCTGTGAGCCTAGGATCCTATCACATACTCGGGAAACCCAACAGGACTCGAACCCAGAGGCATGAGAATCCATTTGTAAATACATCAGGAGGAAGAGGGGAGTTCGTGCTGATAATTTCTTACACTCGATCAACACCTGCAGCGTTGTGAAATTAGGGATGTAAGTGAAAGGTTTCTGTTTAGTTTATGGTTTTCGTTGAAGGATTCTGTGAGATAGCTCAGTAAAATCTCAGCCCTGTTTGCAAAGCATAAAGCAACAGTCAGTCCCCATTCTAAAACTGGCAGAGATGTGCAAGGAGCCAAGGGTTTTGCTTAAAGTCACAGCTGAAAGGTGTGGAGCAACTGGAAATTGAACTGAGATTATCTGACCCAAAGATTCTCAGTGACAAGAAGAGTCTCCTTGCTTCACCTCCCCCTGCTATTATCCTCAACAGGACAGAAGTGCAATACAGTGCCTTTCTTTTCAGGTATGGGAAGGGGAAGACACTGTGACTTAGTTGAACAAGGAGAGTAAACAAGCAACACGCAGACTACTCCCAATTAATTCCTCCAGAGAACTTCATCAAAAGGCATGTACAAATTATGCCATGTTAGGCCACCTGGAAATTGGCAGAGACGGTTTATGCAGAGCTTTAGGAAACAGAATAATTGCTAAGTTAATTGTTAACCAGTAAAGATACATAAAGAATAAGGAGAGTGGTAAATTCAACAGCAGAGAATAGCCAATATTTGCTTTAACGAATCCTTGGCATACATAGCACCTTAAAAATAATAGCTTCATAATATTCAGCAAGAAATTCTCTACCACTTAGGAACCCTACACTAGTTCTAAATACCCACAAATGTATTAATGAAGAATGTGGGGGATGTTTTTCTTCAGAAAAAGGCTAAATATCTATCTTGCTGTGTTTAAACAGTACATATCACAATAGGACATGGTTCTAATTGCCATGTGTGGGCTGTAGGTACACATATATAATTTCAAAATACATAATACATTCTATCAGTCCTGCAATAAAAACTATTTCTATGGCTTCGAGTTTACTTAATACAGAGAAGTGCTCCCTGAACTTTCTGAAGTACTGGCAGATATGTCTCACAAAATAGTGTGTCCATAGAAAACTTAAATAACAGAACAACTAAGAAAAAGTGATCCTGTGGAGCAGTTTGTTAAGCACATCACTGACCTAGGCAAGAGGACAAACATCTGACCACCAGTGGAAAATCAGCTCACATAGAGCAGCATGGATAGTAAGAATGCAGTAGAATTGCAGTAGAACTGATATAACAACAACAAAAATGCTAGTAGATTGCAGTGAAATTGGCATGGGATAAAAATCATCCAGCTGGTTTTAGACAGCAAGTGACCACTTGGCTTCAATAGGAAACATCCAGCAGTTTAGAAACTGCTGGAAATTCTATCTGAAATGAAGAATTCCAGCAATGATTTGGTGACACCTGAAACTGAGAACAGGGAAAATCCAGCAATCTTCTAACAGCAGGCAGAGCTCCACAACCTAAATTCTCATGAAAGGAGGTCAAGATGTGTATCTCCTTCTTAAAGAGTATCAAGAACTAATAAATATATGGATAGAACTGATGTAAATATATTTGTGAAATGAAAGGCAGAATTGTGTTTAGTAGAGGGACTCTAACAAAATAAGGAAAGTTGTATTTGGTAGTCAGTAAATATTTATGCTGTGTTAGTGCTCAAATGTCAGCTGTCTTGGTGTGAATGCTATGGAGAGAACTCAGAAAGGTCAACAGCTAAACCAGAGGTTTTAGGAACAGCAACAAGCACCATCACCCATCCTGAAGAGTACTGCACAGGCATGTCAAACATGGGGAACCAGCTAACCACAGCCTCTTTGTAACAGCAGAATTTCATCTGTCACCCAAACATTTATTTTTTTCCCCTTCATTCACCCAAAGGCATAAATCCAATATTTACTTGGAGAGTATCAGGGTTTTTTTCACCTTTTCTGTATGTTCTTCAAGCTGTTCCACTTCAGTTATCTCTTATCACACACCCCTTCCCCCCCCCAAAAAAAACAAACTCAAAACCAACCTCTTAATATGGCAGTTTCTAGCCAAAACTTCCCCACTGAGAGAGCCACCATTCACAAGAAGCCTTGCTTTTTCCTTGGTTTATGTTTGGAAACAGGTCTACAGTCAGATTCTACACTTGTTTCATCTAGCAGTTCCAACACAACGTGTAAGAAAAACATTCAGCCTGCAAATTAACAACACATAAAATAGGAACACTGAAAAAACAGTCCCTGAAAAGAACTCTTCAAATCCTAGAAATTGTGAGACACACTTAAAGTTCCCTGTAGCTGAGTTGCCACACAAGGACACTTCAGGGTAGGGCTGCAAGGGAAAAGCAGCAAGCAGAAGCAAGAGATGCAGAAAGCTGTAGTACACAATATAAAGCAAATATTTGTCAGGGCTTTTTGGCATAAATAAAGGTCAGTCATGGGAAGTCATGAACAGTGATTCTGACAATACACTATTATCCCCTTTTTTTTAATCAGGTGAGACAAAATTTGGTGGAAGCAGGGAGGGACAGAGGAGGCAGTGCACAGTGTGTGTACCTCATCAGTAGTGCAATACTCTTCAGCCAAAATCGTGGTCTCCCATGCACCAGTGTCAATGATTTTCAAACAGTTAACACTGTCTCCTGACTCATTCTTACATCTTTCATCTGCAAGGGATTTCACAGAATCAGATTGCTGGTAGGTTCTTTGAAAAACAATGTGGCACCATCAGATGGCTCATCTTTATCTTAAAATATTACTTCAGTCCAGCACAGATATCTATGAACTATGATCACCCCATAGTGAAATCCTGCCTTCATGGGCAATCTTCTCATAGTCACAGAAAGACCCTTTGCAAGCAGTCATCATTTTTCTCATCAATACAGACACGACGTGGAACAAGAAGACTTGCACATTTATAATCACTATTTTTATATATATATTTCTAAATAGAATAGATTCTGTCAAATTCATCATTTCCATCATATACACTTATTTCCACATCTTGAGTGTCCTTTTTTTTGCTGCCTACAGACAAAGATGTGACGAAACACAAAAATTATCATTTATAGGTCTAGTTTTCAAGCAAAACCTGCCTTTATTATGAGAGAATTTACTATTTTTTCTTTCTTTGGCCAACCACAGTTGAATTGTTCACACTTGCTTTAGACTTTGAGCACCTTAGGCTGGGAAGAGGCACCAAGGAGCATATGGGATCCTCCACTGCACAGTGCTCAGAGAGAGTGACCAGTACTGATAACAGGAGTTTTTGGCTTCAAAGATCTCATCAACACAACAGTGAAGGGAGTTCTTTGTCTGGCAACATCTCCTCCATTCCCCCACTCCACTGTTTACTGAAAGAATGTGAAGAAAATGCAGCAGTATACAACAGGAATGTAAAAGTGCCTCAAGGAGAGACCTTTTGGGTCTCACCAGCAACAGCAAACAAAGCCAAATTCTTTCTCAGATAGCTGCATTCTGCAATGGTGTTTTTAACCTCTTTAACCTACTCCTGCCTACTACATTGCTACTACAGTAAATTGTATAGTCACAGAATGAGGCTATATTTTAAAGATTTTTTTATTTTTTTTTTTAAGTAGTTGGTTGGTAATTCCCAAACATTTCAGGTGTGGTTCCTAAGCAGAACCTTCTAATGCAATTTAAAGGAAAAGGGCATCTCCTTCTACTCTTCAACACAGAAATAGGGGCCTTTGTCCTCTCTAGAGGCCATACTGGCACTTGCTGCATGTTTTTCTGACTTAATTTAGTAACCCAACAGAAAATAGCACCTTTTTTCTTTTTTTTTTTTCTTTTTATTTTTTTTTCCTTTTTATTTGATTAGTCTTGGGTAGTTTTATGCCTTGTTCACAATTCAGAACATGCCAGGGAGGGCTCTAGTGAATAACAGGTTTGGCAACATAAGCAGCAAGAATATGTTGCTAGGACTAGGGAGGAAGGTAGAGAGCAGGAACTCTGTGGCAATTACATGTTAATTTTTCTCACTGGATCTCATATCCTTTGGCTGAAAATGTTCCCATTTTGTAATGGTGAAATTGTATCTGGAGAAAATGAATGCACTGTTCTACTGTAAAGCACTGTGTATAAACATATATATATATATATATACACACACAGATCTGACTTTCTCTTATTTCCAGAGATACCTACTATAGTCTAGAAGGAGAGCAGATTATATTCCTGTGTTCTTTTAACTATTCTTAGATGATTCCTAAATGTCTCATTGAACCTATATCTTTCTGCTCACCTGCTCTTTCCACTCTGGGTATTCCAGTTTGTTCTCTCACCATATTCTAGCAGCAGGACCTTAACTGCCCTTCTTCTTCTCCACTTGTTACTTTTCTGTCCTTCTCATGACCATTAATTTTAGATAGTCAGGAACTTGAGGTGTACAAGCAGCCCTGGAAACACAGAAACACCTTAAATGTGACACTCCACTTTCAGAAAAGAGAAATCTATTTGTTCTGCACAATGGAACAAGTGCATCTGACTCCATCTCTGCAGATTGATGCTTTTCAGATGCCCCTGAGACAGTTAAGGAACAACAGCAGTAGAAGCTCTCCTTGCTACACCAGTCCTGTGAGCACATCTCAACCCTGAGGGCTAGAGAAGAGCCACTGCAGTGAAGACAGCCATGCTGTGTCTACACTCACAGGAGCTTTCAGCCATTGACTGGAAGAACTGGAATAAGCTGGAAAACAAAGAGATTGCCAGCTTCCAATAAATCTAATTTTTTCCCAAGAAAAAAAAAAATAAATCCTCATGACCCTTCAGTTATGTCAGGCCAAGCACAACTGGATTTCTCTCAGTTACATCTGGGTTTTGTGCCTATGTTGAGCACAACTTCCTTGGGATTTTGCTTTCCCCTGCTCAAGATATTAAGCTGACCAGAAACATACCAACCATAATTCATGACTGCCATCACCTCTCTGCATACAATGTAATCATGCTCCTGAACAGGGAATTTTAAGTCATGCTTCATAAAGGTGACTAAATAGAAACTGGGAGACAAAAGGAGAGGTAAACAAGAGAGGAGAAAGTAGTTCAGTAGCACTTTTTTCCCCAGTACTTGATCAGGCTCTTAGAAATTACTTCAGGACAAGGTTATAGGGAAGAATAGACTCAGTGATTATGGAGAGATTAATCTTGCTGTGGTATGTATGTTACCAGCCCTTGGGAAAAAAAAAAAGCCAGCTTCTTTGCATAGCGAGTTGATAAGCAAGTTTACTGTAGGTACTAAGTTAATTAGTAGCAGTCTGGGCAGGAGGTAGTGAGATGAAACAGGGAAAAGGTGAAATGCTTCCTAGAGAGTGAAGGAAGAACAAAGCTCAATGATGAGATGCTGGAAGAATGAAAGAATTAAAAAAAAAAAAAAGAAAAAAAAAAGAAAAAAAAAAAGAATGTAGTCTTAACCAAAGAAATATGCTGTTGAATGAAGCCTGGTTCCCAGTGTGATAGAACAGAAAGCTTTCTATAAAAATCCCCCATGTCTCTACTCCATATGAAAGGGAGGCAGTTTAGGACAGCAGTACAAATGTCTTTGTTTACTCCCTGACTTCTACCCCTTGTTTCACAAATACTGCACAGAATGACACCCCTCAGACCTGCCACAATCCCCTCTGTGTTTTCTGAATCTTGTCATCACCAAAATCTTCTCAAGGCCCTACATGATCGATTTTTCTTTGTTAAGGACCCACACACACTGTCACCAATGATAGTCTGAACCAGGCTATGGAGAGAATTAAAATGGCAAACAGAAAAAAACCCCCAACAAATCAGAAGTCTTTCAGAAATGCCAGAAAGCCTCATGTAGGAGCATTGTGTTGATAGAAATCATACTGCAAAGGTTAGTTCATAGAAGCTCCTATGAGGCTGGCCAAGGCTGTGAGCAGCCTGGTCTAGTTGAGGGTGTCCCTGCTCCCTGCAGGGGGCTGCACTAGATGCCCTTTGGAGGTCCTTTCCAGCCCTGAACATTTTCTGATTCTATGATTCCTCCTGCTTTGGATCCTCAGATCCATAAAGCAGTCAGCATCACATTCATAAACATTATCAACTGATGCATTCACATTTGCATGACAAAATATCATTCCTGTAAATCCATAAAAATAATCCCTAAATGTTTAGCTGAGTCATCCATGCAACTCCATGTGTAAAATATACAGGAGTTACTGAACTCTGAACTTCAACTGAAACAAGCTGAAGTAATACAAGCAACTAGCAGCAGAGACACCCACCATTCACAGCCTTTTTTTTATCCTGATATTTCATAACTATGTCTGTAAATATTTATTTGTACAAATCAAATATAGCCTTTCCAA
Organism: Corythornis vintsioides; assembly: GCA_025447755.1. Lineage (NCBI taxonomy): Eukaryota > Metazoa > Chordata > Aves > Coraciiformes > Alcedinidae > Corythornis > Corythornis vintsioides. Next base: position 12,106 of record JAOEGS010012040.1, on the reverse strand, counting down.
TCACAGAGGTAATTTTCCACCAAAAAAAAGTAAGATATTTATCACCTTGCTGACTTTCTCCCAAGTTAGCAAAAAAAAGTTTTTATATGCCTATTCCTGCCTTGTCAAACCACATTTTCACTCACTACTTCAAGAAGTACAACCCTTCTCTTTGAAAATTAACTCTTGTAATTCTCATAGTAGTGATTTATTTATCACAATAGCTCAGTAAACAGAACACTTAGCCAAGGTGAGTGGTATATTTTAATTCCCTCCTCAACCCAGCAGATTATAAATCTTTTATCTTTAAGGAACAGTTCTAACAACCATTAACTAACCTGATTATGAGGAAGTTGTTAGTAACGGGGTGTCCAGATTCCACCGTAAGTCATTCTTTCTGCATAGAGAGGTCATAAAAAGAGTTTTGCCAAATCTTCCTTAGCAGTTAGGGTGTTTTCAACACAAGGCAGCCCAAAAATGGAAAGAGCTGAAAGAAACGAATCAGGTTTCCCATTTAAATGACAGTCTTTCAAAATGACATGCTACGAACCAGACTTCAGCCCCTTTACATAGGTGTTGTCTTCTGTCTTCAAAGGAATTGAAGAGTGAATAGCAATCAGAGCTGAAGGTCTTCTATCTGTCAGCTGCTAAAAAAGGCAATTATGAAGAAAAAATATTCAAAACATGGAAGGGGGATCATCTGGTCCAACCTCCTACTGAAAGGAAGGACTTATCTGTATCTTGAATATTTCTAGCCAAGATGATTCTTGCTAATGGCCTGCAGATCATGGCTGGCCTACCATTCTGTCCTCGTGAAATCGAGACAGGAGATCAAGACAAGAAATAAATTGTATGATCTCTGGAAATGAAGTCAGGCTTTGCAGGAAGATAGCAGAGCTGTAGTTCATACATGCAGGGAGAAGACACAGAAGGCCAAATCTCAGAGTTGGGACTGGACAACAAGAAAAACTTTTTGAAGTACAGTAATAGTATAAGGTCTAAAGAAAACATTGGACCAGTACTTGTTGAAGACAGTCACCTGACTAATAGGGATGAATAAAAAGCAGAGGCATTCGATAAACTTTTTGCCTCAGTTTTTAATAACCTTGACAGACCTTGAGCTGCCTGGTCTCCTTAGTCAGCAGACCGTAACAGCAGGAAAAAGTGACTTTCCCTTTGGGGACACTGAAATTATAAGAGACCAGCTGTATCATCTGAATGTTCACAAGTCCATGAGACCTATTTGGATTCATCCCAGAATACTGAAGGAGCTAGCAGATATTATGGCAGGACCCCTCTCAACCATCTACCAAAGGTCTTGGGAGTCTGGGGAGATCCATGATGCCTGGAAGGTAGCTGGTGTGATTTCAATCTACACAAAGGGTGTGAGGGAAGATCCAGGGAACTACAGACCTAACAGGTCTAGCCTCCATACCCAGAAATATGTTGGAGAAGATGATACTAGGTACTGTTGAAAGTCATTTAAAGAATAATGCAGTCAACACAGTCAACATGGGTTCACAAAGGGAAAGTCTCATCTAGATAATTTGATAATTTGACCTTCTATAAGGTCACTCATCTCGTGGATGAAGGGGGAGGTGGCAGATATAGATTTTCTGGATTTTAGTAAGGCTTTAGATACTGCCCCTCACAAACATCCACCCAGTTGTGGAATGGGTGGGTTTACAGTACACCAGGTGAAGAACTGGTTAACAGGCAGAGCATAAGGGTTGTAGTGCATGAGGCTACATCTGCCTGGTGAACAATAACCAGTGGGTGCTCTGCAGGGATCAATTCTAGGCCCAGTCCTGTTCAATGTATTCACCAACAATCTGGATGCAGGAGTTGAATGCACCAGTAGCAAGTTTGCTAAGACCATATCAAACTGGGAGGTGCTGTTGATTCTCATGAGGGACAGATTGGAGCACTGGGCTATGATTAATGGAATTTAACAAGTGGAAATGCTGGATTCTGCACCTAGGATCAAGTAACAACAGACACAGGTGTAAATAGGGAGAGGAGTGGCTGGAGACCAGAAAGGGTCTGTGTGTGATGGTCGACAGCAGGCTCAATATGAGTAAGTATTGTGCCCTGGCAGACAAGAGGTCAGACCACATCCTGAGGTGGGTTAAACACAGTATACCCAGTCCATCAGAATAAGTGATTATTGCACTTTATACAGCATTAGTGCAGCCTCACACTGATGATTTTGTGCAGTTCTGGGGCCCACAGTTTAAGAAGGATGTGAAAGTCCTTGAAACCAGAGGAGGGCAACAGAGCTGGTGAAGGGTCTGGAAAGAATGTCCTATAAAGAGCCGCTAAGGGGTAACTTTGGACTTGTCTGGTTTGGAGAAAAGGAGGCTGAGGAGTGACATCATTGCTTGAGGTCATTGACCATTGATTGCATTGACATTGGCCATTGCAGCTGCCTGAGGACAAGTGGAGAGGGAGGTGCTGATCGCTTCTCCCTGACATTCACTGATAGGACATGTGGGAATGGTTCAAAGTGACATGAGGGGAGGTTTAAACTGGACTTTAGGAAGCACTTCTTTACTGAGAGGGTGTTCAAACTCTGGAACAGGCTTCCTAGAGAGGTGGTCAATGCCCCAAGCCTGCCCCTGTTTAAGAGGAATTTGGACAATGTCCTTAAGAGCAGGCTTTAACTTTTGATCAGCCCTAAGGTTATCATGCAGTTGGGCTACATGATCACTGCAGGTCCCTTCCAATTGAAATATTCTATTCTACTCCTATTCCATTCTATTCTGTTTTTCTGTTCTATTTTCAGACACACACCAAAGGTTTGGATGAGAACAGACTTCACAAAGCAATTCAGTACCTGTTCTCTCGCTTATCAGTACGACTCATTCTCAGATATATCGGGGTGTAAAAAGGATTTTAACTCAGCCCTTTGTGAATTAAATCCATTGTCTACTTTTTACCTTTTCATTTGTAAACTCAAATAGGGCATAAACCAACATCTGACAAACAGCACCTAATCGGGATAGATAAATATATATATTTACCTTTTACAGACCTCATAAATAGATTTATGTGTGCACCATGTGACATGGGCTGGGCCAGCAGTCCTTCCTGCTTTGCGAGGCAGTGAGCAAGATTCCTCTGCTATGCAGGCAGGAGAACATAATTTTCAGGGGAGTTTCTCCCATTAAAGTCAAGCAGACCAAAGAGATCCGACACAGGTAAGAACTCCCCCACTGCTCATTCCGTTCTCTTTCTGAATGATTTTCCTGCTTTTCTGGGACAGACCTAGGAGAAGTGCAAAAGAGTAGAAGGTATGTGATCATCTATTAATTGTTTTGGATTCAGAACGTGGAAAAAACCACGTTCTAGTTTCCAGGCCAAACTTGTACAACAGGATTTTCCCATTGTTTGTGACCTTCCTGTATTCACTAGTTTCTGGCTTTTCGTTTCAAGAGAAATATTGTCTCCCTAGGAGAAGACTCAAAAGGAGGAAGGGAGATTATTTACTGATATCCAGTCCTCAGGTCAGAAGGGAAAGAAGCAGCAACAGAAGAGCTTGCACCTTTTTCCTTGTGATGAAGACAGAGGTTAAAACATGAGTGCTTCTCCCTACCCAAACCTCTCTCTGGTAAGTACACACTGAAAAAGAACGTGTTTCTGGCATTTGTGTGTTTACATGCATGTATTTTTGCTCTAACAAGGGGATGCATTTAGTGTGCAAAAGCACCCAAAGTAACACAGAACTACATAAAAACAGGTATTTGTTTGGAGATGGTTTATTCATTAAAAATATACCCGCTCTGTCACGGGATACAGTGGGATATAGGTAGCTTAGTACAGTGCATGAAAGATGAGCCCTTACTTCTGGTATTCTTCAATCCCACAGATCCCTTCTATACTTTCTATATTGACTGTGTATAGCAACAATAGCCATCTTTCACAGAGATGGGGTTTGAAATGGGGGACAGGAGGGACACTCGTGTTTGAGAATGGTTAATAAAAAACCACATCAGCAGAAATAGAACTGAGGATATAGGCAAATGTCCAAATGCATGCCTACATTTTGCAGAGACAGACATAACTGGCTATACCTAGAGTCTAAAGTCAAGTTATTGCTATAAGGCTACACTGAAATTAGATGCTCAATATACTGGGGCAGCCAGCCTTTTCTTCCAGGATCTGATCTAGTATCTGAATACTCATTATGCCATGTACAAACATCCTAGAATTAACCTTTAAAGTTATTCTGCATTTCACTTCCATAGTAACCTCAAATTTGCTTCTTACACTGCTCTAAGTTCTATCAAGCAGCTAGAACTTGTCAGAGAAGTCTAAGTTCTGCTGCTCTGTTTATGCATTCTGTCTCACAACTGTGTGTCCAAGAGTTCCTATTATTCAATATGCATCCATATAACACATTTACACCAGCATGCATTTATGCTCAGATGTCCCAGGCTTATGATATAGCTGCATGTTCTCATGTTGAGCCTGTGCTCAAGGATGTAGGTTCTAATTTTGGTCATAGTGCTGATAACATGTTCATATGCTCGTGCTTCATGTTGAAAAAAAACTATTCCATCTTCCACAGATGTCTGTCCCCTTAGCTGCTCATCTGTCCTCAGCTGTTTGCTACCATGTGGTTAGAGACACACTGGAAGAACATTCGCCAAGCCTTGTTGCTTCTTTTTACTGCTGCTCTTCTCATTGGGGTCACCATGCTGGCCATTTCATCTAACATCAACCCAGTAGGTTATCTTTTCCTAGGGGTAGGGGGAGTGTGCCTGGTCGGCTATTTGCTGAGCGTGTTTGTCGAGTGTTACCTGAGGAATCAGCACCGACAGGATGCAAACGAGAGAGCCCCCACCAGGCAAAGCCAAGCAGGGTAAGCAGCAAGCTGGCTATTCCCCTTGCTTTCCCTCCTTCTCCTCAGGCAGGGCTGTTCTACATGCTGCGTTAGAATCATAGAATCTTTTGGTTGGAAGAGACTTTTAAGATCACCAACTGTTAACCCTACACTGCCAGGGTCCCTAAAACATTTTGCTGCCAGTCCTCCAGGGCATCAAACACAGGTTACATTCCAGAACAACAAAAAGCAAAAGTTCTTTTGAGCTTCTTTTCCTTCATTATCCACGTGCAGGTTGTGAATGTTTATGCCATGCAGGTCCTGTATCTTGTCCAATGTATATCTTCATCTCCCTGGAAACTGATCCACTAACAATTTCCAAGGGTAAATGGATCCAGGCCCAGATTAATTTTTGTGTCTTGCCAAACAATGAGTCAGACAAGGAAAAGGAAACAAATACTGAACCTTAGCTGGGTTTAGCTCTATAAGCCTTATCTCCAGAGCAACTGTTTCTCAGCAAACTTGTAAAATGGAACCTGTAACAGGGTGTGTTTCCAGCCTTAAAGCCTCAACTTGACACTAATAAACCCTGATTTTTGAGAGGCTCTGAATACTCCCACTTTTTTACTGGCTTCATGTATTTCTGCAGGTTTTCAGCATCACTTAATTTAACCCAAATTTGCCTATTGTAGTTGAGAAGTTTTTATTTGTATCTTTGCTTCCTTGTCTGTATTATCCAGGTAATCATTACCCACATCCATGAATGACCAGATATTCTCAAATACAGGCTTTAAAGAAGGACAAAAATGTTATTATGCATTTATTTTTAGAAAGAGTATGTAGAAAGTCTGTATCTAGCTTTGCTAGCTTGCCAGTATACTAGAAGAAAATGTATGTTTAAAAAATATGACCTAAAAAGGAAATTGTTTCTAAAGTAACTTTTTTTTCTACATCCATTCTTTTTAACGTAGACTAGCTATTCCTTGTTTAAAATTAATTAATACATACTTAATTGTATCAGTTTCTTAAAAATAGATGAACATTGAGCTGATGTATTAAAGGAACATGGTCCTGTCTTATTCAAAAAACTTAACTAGTAGTTATTTATGCTAATTAATTCTATTTATTAAATACATTTTAACTGGGAGGAGATTTCAAATAAGGGACATCAAGCTGAATCTAGGACACTGAATTAAACTGTCTGGGTTTCTTCACATTCTGGGGAGTGTGGGGAAAATGGTCAGATAAGACCAGGAAGCAAGACATTGTCTGGACAAGTGATCTAATCCAGTGGGAAAATCCAGTAATGCCAAGCAAGATAGAGTGTCTCAGTCCCACCTATTGAGTGTAGCATGGTTACTACAGCACAGCATCTGGACGACCTACCTGTGTGTAAACCAAGCAGTAAAACAACCAGTGTAACCTCTGCTTCTCTTTGTGTGTAGGGTGAATGCTGCCCATGAAGCACCTACATATGAGGAGGTGATGACCATGTCAGTCCCAGCAATATGGACAATTGCATCCAACCCAGGCTCAGTGCCCTCGCCGCTGAATGAGCCTCCTCCCTACAATGTAGTTACTGAATCAGCTTCCCAAGAAGAGATGGGGGCAGAGGTCCTCAGGGTGTCAGTGCCACCAGACATGAGGCACTGCTCTGACCCAGGCACCAGGATGCAGTTGCAGGTGGTGCTGCCCCCAAGACTGCAGCGCTTTGCTTCAGACACCCATGAAGTGAAAGCCACTGAAGACAGGTTTGAGCCACTGGAGCCACTCACTCCACCACCTGCTTATGAGAGTGCCATCAATGATGAGGTCTTTGAGGATGCTCCCCAGCCCTCCATCTTATGATTCATCTCACCTTCCACGAATGCAGAAGCAAACCCTCACCCTCATACAAAATGCTCCTAACAAGGAATGTGAAAGAGATGAGATTTTTCACAGCTGAAACTGCTGTCTCACCGTTCTTTGAGCCAGAGCTGAATTACAGACACAGCTTCTGGTGTCATTAGAGTCCTTTTGCACAAGGTACAAATCAGTGGAGTACCACAACTTCTGTCTTTGTAGATAGGTAAAACTGTTGCAAGGAAAGTTGTGTTACATATGGCAACCATTCTCAAACCGGAGATACACCCTCCTGGGGGAGAAGAGTGAAACGTGAGAAGAGATGGGGCTGCCAAATGACCTCTGAAGGAGGACAGTAGGATGCAGCCAGGAAAAGCAGCCCAGGAAAGGGGAGGGAGAAGCAGCAGAAAATCGTTATTGCCTGTGCATTACAAACAGCAGTGCTGCTAAGAGCTGTGCAGTCACCAGCCACCCTGTAGTCACTACTGAGAGGCTAAGGCTGCAGTTCCCAGAGCTGCTGTTTTGCAGCAACACAAACGTATGGTCTGTGCCACTTGTTGCTGCCCCTCTGCTTCACTTGTGCCACGTCCTCAGGTGGCTGCCTTCATCTGGACCTTCACCACCTCACACTCGGGTTGGAAAGCTGAGGGCAAGCACCACACCACGAAATGACTGCTCTTTACTAGGTTCTCATCCCACACTGCCAGCAGGGGTGGACCTGAGGAGGTATTAGCAGCTTTTCTCCTGTATAGAGAGGCCAGCAATGGGATGGATACACATAGAGGTATCCTATGCCTGCACCACTCATTTTTGCAGCTCTGCAGCTGTACTGCAGCCCCAAACAGATGGCTTGCAATACACTACTGGGATCATGGCAAGCATTTGCCCAGGAGGGTCAATGCTCCTGCAGTTCTCCATAATGACAGCGTGCACAGAGGGCCAGTCTGTCTGCTGTGGCCTCAGTGCAGTGGAGAGCACCTGAGAATAACAGTCCTGAGGCACCTGCAGTCTTCATCACAAAGACTCCAGGTTAGAGCCGGGTTCTGGCTCTCGCTGGTCAGTCTTTTACAGTGGGTGAGTTGAACTGAGAGGTTCTGCAGCATGCAGAAAGTCATTCATGTCTGGGCAAATTCCAAATAAAAAGAGAAATAACAGTGGTTCAAACCTCCTTATGAACAAGAGAGCAGCTGTTATCACAGCCTTGTCTTATATGACTGCATTACCTTTAATTTATAAGGAACCATCAAACCGTGGGCTAGAAATAACGAAATTATTTTCTATTTTATGATTCTTTATAATTCAAAGAAAAGACCTTTTACATTGTTTATAAATAAATGGGACCACGTGAAAAACACCTGGTGGCATCCTTCTTTTTTCCTCCCCTATAAACACCCTTCAAAGCCACGCTTTGGCTTGCATTCTGTCTATTTTGTTTTCTCTGTCTACTTCCCTTCTAACTACCCAACGCTTCTGTGAGCCCTTTGGGGTTTCTGGTTTCAGCTGAAACGCGGGTCGGCTAAACACATTAACCAACCCTCTAAAAAAAAAATCAAACAACACCATGTGCCGGCAGCGCTGCGTCTGCGAGGAGAGCTACGGACCCGGCAGTTCCCGGAGCACGCAGATCGCCTCCCGCTGCCCCGCCGTGCGAGCCCCGCAGCACCGCAACCCGCAGCACCCCCTGGGTCTCCCCAGCGCCGCAACCCGCAGCACCCGCCGGATCTCCCCAAGCCGCGCCCGGCCGGGCTGGGGCAGGAAGAGACACGCACCCGCTTCCGAGGTGGGATCTCCTGTGCGCCTGCGCGATGCTCCCGCTGCTCCGCCCGCCCGGCTCCGCCCGCTCCGCAGGCGGTGCGGCTCAGAGCCCCGCCCCGGGCCGGCCGTGTGACTGGAGGAGGGCGGTGTGATTCGCTGTGGCCGCCGGGAAGGAGGGCGGGGTGTCCGGCCGCGGGAGCGGCGCTTGGCGGGAGCCGGTCCCGGGAGAGCGCGGAGAGCCCCGAACAGGAGCCGCGGCCTGGCTTCGGTTGCGACTGCGGCAGCCGCGGGCGGCTCACGGTCCGCGGGTCTCCTCCGAGCTCGGGCGTGGCGGGTGGTGGAGGCCTCGTCCGCCCGTTGTCAGGAAAGCCGGGAGGGGTAAGGGCGGCCCCCGCCGCCGGCTTTGGCTTTGGCCGCTTCCCCCGCCCTGCCGCGATGCTGGTTGCGTGTGGCATGCAGCGATGTCACCAAGAAGCGCTGAAGAAGAACCGAGTGGTGCTGGCGAAGCAGTTGGTTTTAAAAGAGCTGATGGAGCATATGCTGGAGAAGGACATCGTCACCGCGGAGATGGTGGAGATGATACAGGTACGCGGGTTATGCATCGGGAGCTTTCTGGTGAAGCTCAGCACTCATTCCTAGCAGCGGCAGCGCAGTAAAACCCACCTTTGTGTTGTTTTCATGCGATTATACTTAGGGAACAGGTCAAGCAGTGCGGAGTTTGCTGGTAAGCCCCAGAAGAGCTGAAAGGTTGAGATTTTGCCAGATTCACTAACTGAACAGTTAACAGATTTACTAACTCGTTGACTTGTATGCTGGTGTGTAATGACAGGCTGTGTGCTTCCTGGCTCAGGTGGTATCTTCCAGCCCTTTGTTGTCATTTTGTGCCTCTTTTTCTTTTTTTTTTTCTTTCTTTTTTTTTTTTTTTTTTTTTTTTTTAAACTAGGACACCTATTTCTATAAGAATGCTGTGCAGGTAAGTAAAAGAATGTAATATAAACCAGCTTGTGGCACCTTTCACTTAAAGAACTTGTACTTCTGTGGTTCTGTAAGTTGCCTGAGGAACTTTACAGGATCCCAGACCTGCAGGGACATGAGGAGGCACAGACAGCACTTTGGGTGTTTCAGGAAGCATGAAGGATGTCAACTGCCCAAAGCTGACTGCTCTGCATACAAAGGACAGGGTATGAACATTTATTGAAAAGTTAAGAAAATTCCATCAACTTAACATCCAATTCCTGAGGTCACCTTGGGGTCTTAATTATGATTTATGACTTGGAGTCATAGACTGTGAAGACAAAGTGAAGAAGATTAATTACTCAAAGCTTGTTATAAACTGCTGCAGGTCTGCTAGAAAGGAAGAAACAAGTACTAGGTACTTCAGAATATTGGCTGTCAGTTTACTTTATTAGGTAAAATACAATTCAGTGGACTTACAGCAAGATACACTTGTGAACCTGGTTATCTTCTAATGGAGAAATGTTACCAGGAGAAGGAGTAAGTGCTTTTCTCCTTCTGCAAGGCACAGGTGAGATAGCACTGTGTGCACTTCTAGTCAGCTCTGCTCTGCTCTGGAAGCTGATTTCCATGGAAATAGGAAAGGGTGTTTCTTTCCTACCCCATTGTCAAGGGGAAGAGGCCATTTCTGAGGAGGCTAAAATAAAGTGGCTTGTTTACTGTAGTAAGTTGAGACTGATTTTTGTTTGTTTGTTTGTTTTTTTGCTTGCAGATATTTTTGTGTGAGATGTTTTAGTGTGCTTCAGATTTCACATTATTTATTATTTTATAAATGGTACAGTTTGTTGACAAATGCCCTGTGAATATTCTAACAGTTGGAACTTCCTAAGAAGTATCTAAAGATATGTACATTTCATTTTTGATTGTTAATTTTCCTCAAGGACTACTATTTGTTGCTTCATTGGTGGAGATGTTACAGTCTGTATGTATGTAGTATCTTTTCAGAATTGACAGCATGTGTCAGTCTTTATTTAACACTTTCTGGGGGATTTACATGATTATTATGCAGTAGTAGAAGATTGTTCAGGACTGTGTGTGTTCAGTGAGGGGGAACAGCTACAGTTCCACCAGTAACTGGAACTAAAAGTTTAATAGAAGAGGGAGTATTACTTTGTATGTTAATGTATGAGTTGTTGTCTTGCTTTATTGTCATGTACTGCTTGAGGTAACATGAACAGAGGAGTGGAAGTGAAGTCAACTAGTAAGAGCTATAAAAATGAATCTAAGCACAGCTGAGCAGAGTGCTGAAAAATTTCCATGAAATAAACAAAAAAAATATTACAGTTGTTCTGAAGATTCATTGAAAATGAGTTGAGTGTGGGTTTGGTTTTGTTGTTTTTTTTTTTTTCTCCAAATCTAGGCCAAGTCTGGGAGCTTCAGCCAAAATGTGGAATTCCTCAATTTGCTCCCCAAGAGAGGCCCTAATGCTTTCTCAGTCTTCTGTGAAGCTCTGAGAGAAACCAAACAGCAGCATTTGGAGGCAGTGATCTTGAAGACAACATCCAGCCTGAGCCACGGGATTGCAAGGGTACAACAGTTGAAAATAAACTGGCTGTCCTGCATTTCAGATTGGGTTGAGGCACAAAGTGATCTCATTCATCTGGGGAAAACCAAACATTGTTTTCAAAGCACGGGATGGGTTTTTGTTGCCAATTGAAACTTGTAGTAGCCTTAGTAAAAGTAGAGGGGAAGGAACTTGGGAAGAAGAGAATTTTCTTGCAGAATCACAAGATGGTAGAGGTTGGAAGGGACCTCTAGAGATCCTCTGGTTCAACGTGTCATCAAAACCCCAAAGCTGCAAAGAAAATACTTGATGTGAAATGATTTAGTTTAGTGTTCAGTAATTCTCTGAGTAGTAAACTACTAAGTCTTTTCTGTTGGAGAGAGTGACTTTATTTTGTCATTTTTGTTTTCACCTTTTAACTATCCACAGTTGTTAGCATTGGACTAAAGGAAGAATATAGCAAAGATTCAGTATTCTCAGTGCATGGACAAGGATGGGAGCTCAAAGTAAACATATTTTATATGAAGGATACCTTTTCTACTTTTTGTTTTCAATGGTGCTTTACTGTACAAACAATAAAATCTTGAAAGCAAACAAAAAGACAAATCAGACATCACTGGACACCTTGATTTTTGGCAATAAAGAGGAGGATGTGATGTGAGGACTCCAAACTGGGGATTGGGTAGGAATGGTGATGATCAAAGAAGGAAGACATTTTGCATTGACAGAAAATGATGCTGCTAACTTATCCTGATGGTTCATTTGCATGTGAAACATAGAAATCATAGAATCACAGAATCATAGAAATGTCTGTTTGAAGTCATATACATGCTTATTTAAATGCATGTATCTTATAGGCTTGTATCAAAGAGAAGAATATGTCTGGTTTATGCTGCATTTTGATGTCTTACTGGATGTCTTGTAGGCTGAACACTGCTATGGATCAAATCTCCCATTCTCTGCCTGTGAGTTGTGTCATTCCAAGAGACCACGCTGGACTGGTGAGTCTGTGTGACATCTGACTTCCTGATTGGCTGACTGGTTGATTGCTCTATCATTAAATTATAGAAATAAGCTTGCCAACATCCCAGGAACACAAACTTGGCAGTGAACTCGCTCAAATGCCTGTACACAAATGCACGCAGCATGGGGAACAAACAGGATGAACTAGAGATCTGTGTGAGATC
>JAOEGS010012038.1:0-46035 GCA_025447755.1 Corythornis vintsioides | reverse complement strand
GGCCGCGCGCCGGGGGGGGGGGGGGGGGGGGGGGGGGGGGGGGGGGGGGGGGGGGGGGGTAGGGTGGTGAGGCGTGGGGACCTGAGGCAGGTGGACGTGGCGGTGTCAGCCTCGCGCTCCCTCGAGGATCGCGGCCTCCCCAGGTGGCCTTGATGAGCCGGCGGAGCCGGCGGGCGCGATCTGCCCGGGCCCGCTGCCGGGCGGGGCTTTAACCGGGCCGGGCCGGGCAAGTCTCCGCCAAGCCGGCATGGACAGGGCGGGCACGGAGGAGGAGGAGCGGGCGCCTCGAGGGCTGGGTAAGGGCCGGGATGTCGGCTCCCGTTAATAACCGGGGGCGAGGCTCCCGGCAATGAGCCTAATGAGGAGCCCCGCGGGTGATAACGACCCTGCCGCCTCCTCTAGGCTGTTCTCAGCGCGGCGCTGGGGGGCGAGGACCGGCAGCCTGTAGCCCCTGCCTCCCCTCACCTCGGGCAGTGACCCCGCGGTGACCTGGTCCTGGGAAGCCGCTGTTTCGCCCGGGGTGATGTGAAGGGGTTTTGGGCAATGCTCGGCCGGGTGCCTGCGTGGCCCTCGTAGCATCTGGGTTGTAAAAGCGCCTGGCCGGCCGGCGAAAGAGCCGGGGGCTGGCGGCCTCCCCTTTGTATCACACCGAGGGCCTCCCGCTGCGTCTGGGCTTCGGGACTCCTGCACTTACCCACCTTCACCCCCCCGTCCAGTTCCCTTCTCCTTGTCCGAGCGTGCAGGTCTGCACAGGGGAGTTGCATGTTTCTCCCTGAGCATGTGTTAGGGTTGCTTGGTCCCAAATGCTCAAAACAACCTAAAAAGTCTTGCTGATAATGTGCAAATGGTTGTCTTGTTCCAAGAAAAGTCTAAGGAGGTAACTGTGAGAAGAAAAATGGATTTAGCTTCTTGCTTGTGCACCTTCAGCAGCTCAGCTGTTCTAAACACTATGTACAATGTCCCCACTCAGTCAGAATCCTCCTGTTTAAGGTTACGTTTGGAAGTGGGACAAAGTGGTTTTCAGTCTGGTCTTCTGATGAATGAATGATGGGAGAAAGAACTGTGTTGGTGTCTCCTTACTTGTTACTATGTGGTCCTGTCTTTCTCTCAACTTATCTTCATTTCAGGTCTTTCCCTTGGCAGCCTCGAGTGTTGTGAGGCCTTTGCAGTGTGTTTAGAAATAGAGACAGCAATTCACTATTTCTTGGAGGAATGTTTCTGTGGCTGATATAGAAGTCCCAGGTGTCAGTCTCTGCTGTAGTTACAAGCACAAATCTTTAAAAGGGATTTTGTGTCTTAAGCATATACTGGTGTTTGCATAAAGGTAAAAATAAGTAAAAAGCCTTCTCAAATCAAAGCATGAAATGAAAATTATATTCCTGATTTGAAGCAGTGAGTGACAGAATAGATGACACGTGAAGATACCGGGTTTTTTCACTTAATGAGCAGGACAAGCTCGGAGGCAGCACAGACTGGTGAAAGAAGGAATTTTATGGAACATAGTGAGCTTCTGCCTGCTTCTTGTCTCACTATTTCTTTCTTAAACAGCTGTTAGTTGGGTAGGAACCCCACAGCACCAGTCAGATGGGAGAATCTTCATAGAAGATGAAGACTGCTTCCAAGACTTTTCATTTTGCATTTTTACAAGATTAAGAGAACTGAATTAATTTCAGAGGAAAGACAGAAGCAGGAAACTATGCAACTACAATAATTTGATCTTGTTAACCACTGATTTTCTTGTTTTGAAAATGTGTATCTCAGATGGTAAATATAGTGCATCTGTATTCTGTTGTGTGCTATTTTGCTGTCTCCTTTTGGACCTGTCTTCCAGCAATCAGTCTTTCTTTGTGTAATGCAGTTTGTGCTTTTTAATGCATTTGGTCAGACTTTTGCACCTGTTTTTGCCCTCAGCCAGCTGTTTCATTGCCTATCTTGGAAGTCTTATTCATAAGTGTTGTGGCTGAAGCTGCAAAAATCCTGTTTCAATTATTAGAAGGCAGTTACTAGGAGCTTGTACAATTGACTGGTTTTTTGCTTAGTCAGATTGAGTGTGATAGAAATAGAAACCTCTATAAATAAAAAGTGATGCCATTTATCAGATAATCCAGGCTGACACAGTAGACCAGAATTTTCTTGTGGTTTTCTTTTGCTCATTTTAATAAGGTGTCGCTTTAACATCTTGCTAAGTCACTGATTTTTCAAAAGACCTTTGTTACCCCAGTGCAGTTTTTCCACTACTGTATTTGTAACATGCAGCCTTCCCCTTATCCTCTGTTTCTGGAGTTAACTCTTCCAGTAGCTTACAGTTGGCTGTTTTTGCAGACATCTTCACTTTTGGAATGAGGCTTTTCTCATTTCAGAGGTTTGAGCACCTCCCAACTGACCACTTGGCATTCTTGCTGTTGCTTTCCCCGCAGCACTCTGTCCTAGTGTCAGTCTCTGTTTTAAGCTCTCTGGTTCTTTTAACTTGGGTTTTATGGTTTTTTGTTTTCCTTCTCCTGCAACTGAAATTTTTTACCCAGCCCCACCTTTTTTTTTTTTTTTTTTTTTTTTTTTTTTAATTGTCACCCAGGCACATCTAGCACAGACCATGTGCATGTGAGGGTGGGGATAGGGGTGTTATTTTTCATTTTTTCCTTACAGAGTGCAAGGATGAGCAGGAAGACACGTATCTGCATACTGGGCACTCTGGGGGAGATGCTGCTGCTGTCAGTGGGCACAGTGCAGGGAGCAGAGTGCTCCAATCTGCACGCCAAAGCACAGATATAAAGCAAGAAGTTGTGGATACCTTGGTAACAGAAGATAGGATCAGCCCTGTCAAGAAGGTGGAGGAAGATGGAAGCTACTGCACCTGGCAGGCAACTGGGTCAACTTCCCAGGACTCAGCAGCCCCTGACAGCCAGTTCCCCCTGGCCTCAGCCTGTGGGCAGATGTCAGATTTCCTCAGTGACACGACAGCTGTGCCACCACTTTCTGTGGATCAACTTGCCCAGGAGCCTCCAGGTCAGTCAGGGTTGTGTAAACAGTGTGAGTGTTGTTGCTCTGATGGGATTGACAAGAAAGAAGAAAGTACCAGCAGTAGTGGAATGTGCACTGAGACAGCATTTAGTGGAATCCCTGGAGTCCTCTGCAGGCCTGGTGTGTGTGGCCCAGCTTCTCGCCAGCCATCCAAAGGTGCTTCAGCCAACGCTGCAGCTCAGCAGTCCCACAAGATGTCCTCAGTCCTGGGATCCAGAAGTGGCAGACCAAGTGATGGGACCAAGGGAAAAAAAGAGTTACTTTGGAATCCAGAAATTCTGCCACCAGTCAGGAAGAAGTCACGCACCTTCTACAGTGCAGGTAGATCCTGGGGAGCCCACTGCCAGGCAGTGGCACTTGTGGTGCCAGTGGTGCTCCTGTTTCCTTCACTGTACTGGAGGCACGGAGTGGTGATGAACTGCTCTGACTGGTGTTGCAGTGCACTCTGCATGGTGAGACGTGAGAAATTCTTCACATAAAGGTTGCTGAATCATTTATTTTTTCAATGCTGCTAGTGATTGTCTTTGTTTGACTGTGTAAGAAGATTTTAATGGTGTTTTACTTAAAAAAAACCAAACCCAATTTTGATGCCTTTCACGTATTTCTGAGTATAGTAAAAATCTTCTATTTTTGGTTTTCCTCTGTCTTCTTTCTTTTTTGTTTTGTTTGTTTTCTTATCACATGCTCCCCCTCTGTCTTTCAACAATGCATCATATCTAGAGCAGCTAGAAGAGCTGGAAAAGATGTTCCAGGAAGACCACTACCCTGACAATGAGAAGAGGAAGGAGATTGCTGCTGTGGTTGGTGTGACCCCACAGCGCATCATGGTAATGCCTGTGTGGTGACAGGGCTGACTGTGGGCTCAGAGCACAAAAATGACAGGGAGAGGGACTGGGGCAGGGAGGAGGAACTGGAGGAGGAAGGAGGGAGGAGCTCATGAATAACAGGATAGACACTGCACCTGCCACTGGTTGCAAGAGAAGAAAGGGAGCTGGCAGGGATGGACACTGCACTGCCACCTACCCCACCCAAAATGAGTCTGTGGTTGCATACTCCATCTCCTCCCATTTCCCCAGACACATTAGGGGTAGGTAAAACAGACTAAGAAGGTTGGAGTTAGATCGTTATCTTAAAGATCATGGGCAACAAAGGAAACTGTTGTTTCTTTTTGTTTGAAACTGGTTGGGTCTATCTTTCTGCTGTTAATTTTCTGGTTGCGCAGTCTGTGGAAGAAAGGTTTCTGCTAATGTGTGGAGACAGTGGTTGCTGATTTGTTTCCTCTGAGTGTGCCCTCCCTTTCCTTTGCCAGGTCTGGTTCCAGAATCGCAGGGCAAAATGGAGAAAGTTGGAGAAGTTGAGTGTGAAAGACAACAAAAAATGTCCAACATCATCAGCTCTGTCAGTACCCTTTGGATGAGGTGGTTGTGGGTGGGGGACTTCGTGTGGGTCTTGTGGGGGACACTTGGGAATTATTTTACCCTGGTCCTTATCCCACCATTGCTTTCCATTTCTGTGGATTTTGACTTGGTGTTGGAGATGCTGATTGTAAGACTGATCTACACAAAGTCATGGGCTTTGAAGAAATACAAGCTAGCACCTTTCATAGGTGAGCAGTGGGCATTTAGAGTGGGAAGGAATTGGTGAGATGATCTTTTTAAGGGGAATTAAGGGAGAAATAAATTAGTCTCCAGAGGTTGGTATTTATGGCAATCTGAAGTGGGAGTATTCCTGTGAAGAACACCAAAATGACAAGATAAAAAGTGAAAGGCAGCAGTCCACCTGGCTGATTTCATTGCACTGTCCCTGCTGCCTGTCCTTTCCTCGCTGGTGACCTGGGGCTGCTTCCCCAGATCCTGTTGATAGAGCATCCCTTGCACTCGTGAGTCAGCCAGTGCTTTCCCTTCCTACCTGCTGGTGATCTGGGTGGGGTTTGCCCATCACAGGACAGTTAGGGGATTGTACACTTCGTTGTGCTGCAGTCTCTTATGGTCTGGTCGGTGCTCATACCCCTTACATATACCTCCAGGGCACCTCTCCTGCTCGTGCCTTCGCTGCCTGATGTTGCTGCCATGCTGGATGTGGACACTGCAGCTGGGAGCTACTCCAGCCAGAGCAGTGGGTGTCCTGCACCACTGGCCACCTCCTCAGGTGAGACTGCTGGCAGCACAGGTATTCTGTACAGCTGCAGCATTAGCTGGTGGGTTTGAGAGAACTTTAGAGAGGGTCATGTGGGAGCCCTACACCATGAGTTGGAAAAGTGACACCGGGTTTAACAGCTAATTGAGTATGTACCAGCTCTACCAGCACAGTGGTGCCTCTGTGCTAATGCTGGAGCCAAGTTTGCAGTCCTTACTCACGTCCTAGCACAAGCCAGCAAGGAATTCTGAATATGACTGTGTAAGGATACCCGAGTAGGGCGTTATTTCATAATAGGTGTTTGACACTGGTACTGCTTCTCTGAATGATGATGGAAGTGTTATTCTGGCTGTTATCTCTTCGTGCCAGATACACCCTTCCCATATTCTAGTTCAGACTGTAACATTCTGGCAACAACCTGTAGTCCAGTGAGCTGTATGTGAGACTGGTGCACTGTATAGCTGTTGGGGTGGTAGAACCTCCCTTGGGTACTCAATACCTTTAAATCTCCAGAAGAGGTTCCTTGACTTCTTCAGCGAGTGGAATTTTCTGTTTTGTGCAAGACCTTGAGGGAGTGAGATCGTTGAGTTCTTAAGAGCACAGCCCCATGTCATTGTTGTTGCAGAGTTGTCTAAGGTCAGCGGGGAGTGCTGTTGGACTAATTTTCTACATAAGCTGCATTTAGACTTTAAAGATTGATGTTCAGTTGTGAATTCGTGTGTGCAGTATCAGAGCATTCCCTGGAGTCAGGAATGTTCCCTAAAGCATTTCCTACACGTGTTTACTTTTCTGAGTTGACAGGACCTGAAAAGATTTCCAAAAGGATTATCACCACTGCTCTAGAGACAGATGTCCCAAGTAATAGATGTGCTGACATGTCCTGTTGTGCATGGTTTCCTGCTTCCCAGTGTAATTCATTCTCTTTAACTTCTCAACATCGTTTCTCCTTCCTCACTGTATTCTAAATATGCAATACCAAATTCTAAATTGGCATTACGGGCAGTTCTTTCAGTCATTTTCTATTAGACCCAAAGACTTCAATGTTTTGATAGTGCTGATACCTTTTGGCTCTGTAGAAAGCAACTGTAAGATTGTATCAAGCAGCTTAGAATAGTTGTAACTAGATAGGTATGCTAGAAGTACTTAATGGAGATACGTTCTTGATACTGTGATTTAGCACTTCTGTCACTTAAAGTGGCCTCACAAGGCAAGGACTATTTTATTCAATCCTATGATCTGTTTAATCATCATAACTGTAATGCACTTAGTTCCAGTTTCCCCCCTGCTTCTTGCAGTGGAGTAAATAGGGTCAAAGTATTTGAATAATTCATCACTTTCCCGAATGAAGAAGTGGTGCAGCCTGAGTCCTGTGTTTAAGTAGATAAAGCCCAAAATTTTGCAAAATAATTTAAAGAAAACAAGCTAAATATCCTCGTATGTCTACACTTATAATTCTCCTCCTGTCTCCTAAAGTACATCTAGAGATATGCCATTTAGTTAGGAGGGAATACATCTGTTAGACAGTTTCATTCAAAGATGAGATGTTGTCATCTGTCTGTATGAAGCAATTTATGTCTAGGGAACCTGCACTCTGGGATGCAGTTCTCCATGTAGGAAACACAAGCTGCCCTTCTGATGGGAAAGAAACATCCCATCTGAGTTCTTTTTGCCATCTGTAAGGAAGAGAAAGAGCAAGTGAATGTCCCTGAGAGTGGACTGGGTCTGTGAGAAGCTGAGAAATACAGATAGCTGGATTTTTACTCCTTGAATCTTTAACCTGCTGCTGACTGCCACCTGTTGTGTTTGCAGCGTATGCACCTAGCTTTTGTGAAACACATGCTTCCTTTGCTTGTCTGGAACTCCCATGGCTTCTGTGGTAAGGATGCATGAGGATGAGAATGTACTTTGTTCTGATAGGTCTATGTGGGGGAACAATCTTCCCCTGTTCTCTTCAAACTGTGCTGGGAAAGAAGTAATGAAATCTATTTGTGTCATCTAAGGCTGGGAAATACTTTCCAGGTACAGATCTGTTTTTTGTTTTATTATTTTTAATCTAGCATTGCATAGTCACACTTTTTTAAATAATGAAAGCAGAAAATGAAATGGGGTGTGGGGAGAAAACAACTTTCAGATTCAGTCAGACTTCTTGTTCAGGAAAAAAGACCCCATGCCAATACATAGGCCATCTAGGGTCCACCTGTTTTCTTTATTAGAATATCTCAGAAAATGACATAAAACTTGGCTAGGATAAAATCCCAAATAATGGAAGCAAACTGAAAGAGGGAACATGTGAATAAAAAGGCCATTGATTTACAAGGTGAAACCAGTTGTTTGGTATAAGTGGGAAGAGCTCACAGCAGGTTCCAGCAAAATGATCTGACCTGTGCACAGTGGTGCAATTGTACCCAGAGACTGTGCCCAAAAGGAGGGGCTTTATGGGTGCTTTCCTCAATATCAGTGTGTTTAACCTCTTAGAGCAGGACGAGCAAGTAAGTGCATGAAAACAGTATGATCTGATACCTGACAGCTTTAGAGTGTTCAGTGTTGCCTTTTCCATTGTTCTTCCTTGCTCTAGACAATAGGGCTGACTGTCTGTTGCTTTGGGGGTTTTATGTCCTGCTATTTTGTGCAGTTCTACAAACAAGCTGAGTAAAAATGCCAGCAGCTCTACCTTGAGGTGTGCTCTACCTTGCTGGCAGTTATGCCTTCTTGTTTTGATGGTAGCTATGCTACTTGCCATAAGAGCCTTTTGTGCTTAAAAAACTCTATCTTGAGTTTGCATCTATCTTACAGTTGGGGTTTTTTTTACTGCTTTTGCTAGACAGGACAGGAACGGGACAGGTACCTATAGATGCTGCCTGACAGAGGAAAAAAAAATCTACTGAGAATTGTCTGGGCATGTGTTCTAGAGATGCCATCCTGGTTCTTACTCTAGTTCTCTAATTTAGTCCAAAATCTGGACCATTCAAGGTTTTCACTGAAACATCATGAATCCCTCTTTCCTTAGTTGCAGAGACTTGAAAAATAAAAAAAGAGAGCAGATGTCTGAAGGCACATTTTTGTTTCTTTCAAACCACAATTACATTTTTCAAAAGGGTAATCTGTGCAGCACACTCTTCCCAGAGGACAGTGGAGATGGAAGATGGCTGGGGGATTGTTCCTGGCCTTTTTCCAGGAAGTACTTTGCTTCATTTGACTGCCTTGAGAGCTGAATAAATCCAGTATGCAGAGACTGAAATGATGAAGGTAATTTTATTAAACCAATAAGCACTGTCCTGTGTTCCAGAGGGCTTGCTACTTTTTTGCTTCCCAGCAACAATACTGGTGCTTGCTTGTTTTTATTCCCATCAGTTTGCCTCCACTCTTCCCTGGCACCTTGCTGCTCCGTTCCGCCACTCTCGTCATTCCCTCTGTGAGCTTCTGTTAACTTTTGGTGTGCCAGCATGGTATGAGAGTGTCTCTTTTTGTTCACAGCCTCTTCTGTGGCAGGAATGGTGGCATCTTGTCAAGCAGTTGAGACAAAGGCGTTGGCACAGCCGAGCTGCAGCTCCAGCAGAATGGAGAGCTTCCCCAGCCCTCCACCCATCCGCAGGGCCAGCCTGCCACCCAGGCTGCCCTTCACCCCTCACTGCCACATTGACCCCTTGATGCTGGACTCTCCCAACAGTAAATGCAGCTTGTCCACTCAGGAAAAGGGCTCCAGAGAGGCCTTTGCTTACACAATCCAAAATCAAAGGTAGGAACACATGACACTGTCTTTGGAGGGTGAAGGTGGGACGTGGGACAGGCAGTTAGGTGTAGGAGTGAGAATGTCCTTTCGAAGGACCAGGAAAGAATGTGCATAATGTGCATGGTAGCACAGGGCACCTGCTATCAGAAAAGTGATACCTTTAATCAGACTGCTTTCAAAATTGCAGCCAAGTGAAGTGGGGTTCAGAAGCACAGTTCAAGGGAATCCTTGAGAGAGGATGTTTTAAGCATTGGTGTGTGCTTTGGAGAGTGGGAAGGACTGAAGGAAAGGTAATCCCCTCTAACATGTATTGCTGAAGCGTCCTGCTGTGAAAACACTTGCCTCGAGTGGTTTCTGTTGCCTTTGTCCTGTGCCTGGCGTTTGGGAGAAAGGGTTGGAATCGGGTTTGGAGCAACCATCGAGGGGACATACAGTTGTTTATTGTACAGGTTGCTGTAGATGTTGACTAGTTTTATCTCTGAATTATTTCTCCTTGCCCTCTCTGCAGCTTGAATTCACCAGTTCCCTGCAATTACCCTGAGGAGCTGGAGTCCACAGGCAACCTAGAGACCATGTACTGTCAGTACAGCAGCCAGAGTGGAGTTTACCAGCTACCTCAATATCCCCAGCAGCACCAGCTCTCCTACTTCCCCCATCTACCAGGTCACCTGGCCAGCAGTGTGCTCTCTGGTGCCCACCTGTCTCCTAGAACACTTGCTGAGTCCCACCACACAGATTTCCTCAACTTACCTGTTAACACTGGAGTTGTAAGCTATGGGGCAGCAGCAGCCACGCAAGGCTACGTACAAAACCACGTGGGGGAACACCTCCTGTTACAGCAGCCAAGTGGAAACTCGGGTAAATGTCTGGTGTTGTGGAATCCCACTGCTCTGGAGTAACTGAGGAATTGCCTTGAAACGTTCAGGGTGATCAGTAGTTTTACTGATGACTGTGATAGAAAGAAAGAATGTGCAGATACATGCACAGACAGATATGCTGCCTGTCTCTTCTTTTTCTGGTTTCCTTGTATGTTTGTTGTTGTTTGTTTGTTCTTTTTAAGTGCTGAGTGACCCGTTAACTTGAATCAAAAGCATGGCAGAGACCAAGTTACCATGTGAATATGTCAGATTTGTCTGGAACAGAGAGAGAACTTTCATTTTTCATGAGTGTACTGTTGTGCAAACTAAGGTGCCTTTGGTATCATTGGTTGGGGATCAAGGTGCAAAGTGAAAAAGGTGCCACAGCAAATGGAATAATTGGAGACAGCAAGAAAAACAGGCTTCTGACACTGCTGGGCTTTCACAGAAACCACTTTGGAAGTATGTTATATATCCTAGGGCAGTGCAAAAGAAGAGAGTTAGAGACAGGTGTCAACAGAGTCTAGATACAGCATCTTTTTCTTCCTCAGACATGAATTTGCAACACTGCTCACATTAAAACATTCCAGCATAATTTCCTAAAAAGTAAGTAGGTAAAAATGGCATTGTCACCTTTATATTTTGTGTACTAAGGTAAGCTATTGCATTTCATTTGTTTGGACTGTCAAGCTTGTTAAATTAAGCTCAGAGTCCGTAAAATACATCTCTACTCTTATCATGTAAATAGTTTTCAGACCACAGCTGCTGCTCCTGGTTTTGCACCAGTTTTGTGGACCTTGTCAGGGAGAGAAGCCTGACTCACAGGCTGAGGGGTGCAAGCTGGCTCATGTTCACATTGTTCATGGCCAAACATTCTCCAGAACAGGTTGGCAGCACTCGTGTTACCCAGGCATGCTTGGCCTGGTTCCCCTCTCTTGTTACAAGGCATAATTATTATTTTCTGTGGTTTTTCAGTTTGAAATGCTATAGAAGTAATGAGAGGGCTGTGTGTCTAGCACACCAAATTAATGTTTTTACAGTGTGATGCTAAAAGTCTGTTACATGCCCTGGGGCATGTCGTGGGAGCATGGAGGGATGTGTGAAGGTGCAGGCCTTCTTAGGAGTGACAGTTGGAGGATTGTTGAAGGAAGAGGCTGAATTGAAGTTCTCCTCTTCCGGGCTTCTGTCCAGAGCAACATCAGCAGGGCATGGCTCTGTTCAAGGAAGGGATGGATCTTTGACAGTTATGCAGTGTGGGTGACCATGGCCTGGGGTTCCAGAAGTGCAGTGGGGAGGGAATCTGTCAGTGCAGACACACCCATAATTCTTTCTTTAGCATGTAAGAGGTGAGAAGTTCCATTAAATTATACATATTAATGAAAAAATATTCCTGCTTCCTGGATTGCAGCTTTATAAAGGAAAGTGAAAATTAAGTATCCAGTTTATGCTTTGCAGAGCTAACTTGGAAAATAAGAGCATTAGGGGAAAAAAAAATCTGAGGGGTGTGTGTTTCTAATATCATTACACACAGGGTCTGCTGAAGTAACATCAGGTTGTTTAGATTATAACAATGCTGTGAACTTCCCAAGTTTTTCTTCCTAACAACTGTGTTTTGGATAAATACACTGCAATGCAAACAACAAAGCTAACCTTTGTATGTGTGTGATGTCTGCTCTAGTGCAGTAACCATAACACAGGTTAACTGTAACACTATTTGCACTGAGCGTGCACTCTTCAGCACAGCTTACAGGCTTTTATGTACACGTGGTTTTAACCCTCCTTTCCCTCATTTCATTGTTCTGCCCTTTGTTGCCTTTTCCTCAGCAGGCATCACTGCTCGTCAGGCTGTGCCCTGGAACGATGTCTACATGCAGGGAGCTCTGTTCTCCAATCAGTTGCACTCACGAGTGCATTTTTCCAGCACAGCAGGAGGGCAGTACTTCACAGAACAGCTTTCCTACACTTGCCTGCCCTCCTCTCCCTATTTTCTCCAAGTGTCCAATGGAACAGCACTGGAATCCATGCCACATATTGGAAAACAACAGGGAGTGACACTAGCAGAGCAGAGTTCATACCAGAAGCACCAAACAGAGCCAGAGTTGGCATTGCTTGCTGAAGGAGAGGAAGTGGAGAGTGGCAGCAAGAAGGGAGAGGCTGTCATTGGTAACTGATTCTTTTATTTTTTCCTGGGGGGTGGGCAGGTAAGGAAACAGTTCCAAAACTGCAGTAGCTCCTCAAAGTTCAGGGCAAAATGTGGCATGAATGGGAATGGAACTTTTTTTTTTTTTGGATTGCTGTCCAGGACAAGTCCCATTAATCCTGTATCTGGTTTCTAGTTTAATCTGGTTTTAGAAATGGGGAGTTATAGGACAGAATAAGGAATGGCAAAATTCTGTCCTCTGTCAGACATCATCTGTTATGAGGTGAATGGCTATGAAGGAATTATTATTACTAAGATTTCTAGAGGCATAAACACCTCTCTTCAAGGCAGAACTTCTTGAGCAAGAAGGGAAAGGGAAGGCATCAGTAGAACTTTGTTTGGTTTTCCATTTTCAGACTTCTATTTTGAAAAGAAAATGACCATACTCTAGATTTGTTGAAAGGTATCATATGCCTTAAATATTATTTTGGGGGGATGTATGTCTAATTTTAAAGTAGAAAGTATTTGAAAAAATGTAAAGTATTCTGTATCTTGTGTGATCACATCTTTTCTGTTTTTTCTTCAGATAGTAAAGAAGAAACTAGTGACTGATGCTGCACTCTGGGAAGAAACTGAAGGAATAGGAAATATTGCCATTTTAAGCTCTGAAAATAAGAGACAAAAAGAGAAAAATAGTATTTGCAACAGAAGCACTGTTTTTGGGCTTTTTTGTTTGTTTCCTTCTTTTTTGTTTTGTTTTTGTTTTGTTTTGTTTGTTTGTTTGTTTGTTTGTTTTTTTGTTGGTTAATTGTTCTTTTGTTTTGGTGCTTTTTTGTTGTTGTTGCCATGATTATTTTCCCGCTGAGAAAAGAAGCTGGGAGATTTCAATCAATAAAAACTTCTAGTCTGTGTTTTTTTGGAAATCCCCTGACTCTATTCATCATAATGAATTTTAATATTGAGTAGTGTATAGACAGGAAAGAGCTGATAGATACAGGCACTAGGGTCCCAGGGGTAGGTAGAAATTCCAGATCGTGCAAGAGTGAGAAGGCAGGGCTAGTATCCTGGAATAGGTAGGAAGAGAGCACAGGAAGAGAAAGATGGATGCAAACCAGAGAGAGGAACTCGAGCAACTACATCTAATGTAGGGACTCCAGAAAGTGAAAGAAGTGTTATTGGAAATTCACAATTGGCTTCGTGTTTGCTAGCCTTGAATTTTAAAAAAGATTATTTTCAATATAAAACTATAACAATAAATGGCCATTGTGTTGTAGGAAGTGGGAGGTGCATTTCCTTTGATTCTTTCTGTGTTTAACCCTGAGTCTTTCCACTGTCTTTTGAATATGGGCAAGGCCTGAATAATGTTCACATTTACAGTGATTCAGGGTGCCCCTCTTGTACCTGGTGAAATTAAGCATTGCCAGAACTTTTGTTTTAATGTCTCCGTAATCTGTTCATAGAGAGTGTCCATCAGCAGTTGAATGCTGCTGCTCCTGTTTTCATTCTACTGTGTCTCGTAAAATGCTGGTTTATGTCTGGCAGTGGCTGATTACTGCTGAAGACTGAACAGTATAGTCAGGGACGGATGTATATCATGAATCAACAGCTGTGTGTGGAGATCCTGCAGTTTCCATTTCCTAGAGCAGAAGTTTAGTCTGTAACAAGGGGAGAATTCGGGGGGAGTGTGCATTATTTCACATGTGTTTAACTCATCCAGAGCTGAGCAGCCTAAACCAGTAGTTCTAAGAGGTGTGATTAGGACTTTTCATTGCAATTACAAGTGTGCTCTGAAATTTCTGTATGGTAATGGTGACAGATTCTCCCAGCTGGGGCTGTCTGAGTCTTGCCTGGACCCAAAACCAACCCTTCCAGGAGATGAAGAGGGCAAAACCAACGACAGAATGCTGCCTTGCTCACCTCTACCTACCTCTCTTCATACAGTAAAGAAAAAAATAATTTAAGGTGTGTTTTTTGAGAAGCTTATTTTCAGAAGTACACCTTTGGGATGTTGCCTGGTGTGGTTAAGTTGTGCAGCCAGCTTGACTGTTCTGCCTGGGTTGTTTCCTATTCAAATGCCATTTAGACATTCAGGATCATTAAGTGCTGTGTCATGTACATCTTGAATCAGCACAATCAGGTCTTTGAAATTTTTTTAACCCTAACCCTAAAAAATCTTTGTGGTTCAAGCTTTTGGACAAAAGGTAGGGCTTCTCTGGCAAGGGTTTGTGGGGAATGGTTTGATTCACTTCCATCTTTGTACCTTAAATTTGCCAGGTTCAATAGGGCTTGAAGTTTTGAATGGAGATTTCTTTCACATCACTGTGAACAGCTGGAGGGAAGGGTGAGTACCTGAGAGCACAGAGATGGCCAGATTCATCCCTTCTGTGGCTCCACTGACTTTGCTGGAGATGAACCAAGGTTAATTTACTCCACAAGTATGCAGACTTTTTGTTTTTTCTGGTGCTGTCACTGGTAGGAGCAGTGGCAGCCTTGACTGTGTGTCAGGCCACCCACCGAGCCTTAGCTATTTCTGTGAGCCTGTCTGTTACACCTGCTATACACCCTGCACCTGGGGATGGTGTCACTCTTTAGCCTCCTTGCACCACTTTCCCTGCTGCGCCTCACCTCAGGTGCGTGTTGCACAGACTGCTTGGGTTTAGGGGGTCCCTGTATGTTATTAGGAGTTTCTTTTGTGTTCAATCTCAAGAAGGCTCACTTTGCTAGGATGGCAGGGTCAAAATACCATGGTTTTCTGACTCTTTTGAAGGGAAGAACTTTTTTGCCTCTGTATTGTAATTTTAACAGGAAACATCGGGCCTAGTAGGCCCGATTTCAAAGAGAGCCTGGTGAGAGACTCAGTAGGCCCAAAGCGAGAGCTGGTGCAAATGGATCTGGCTATGTGTGTTATCAAGTGTTACTGTGGGGTTTTTCCTAGCTAATGAAGAGGTTTTATGAGGTGGAAAGCCCAACTGTAGATGTGTGTATTTGGAGCTCTTTAGCCTGGAGAAGAGGAGACTGAGGAGGGAGCTCATCAATGCCTATCAATATGTTAATGGTGAGTGTAAGGAGGATGGAGCCACACTCTGCTCAGTGTCATCCAGTGACAGCACAAGAGGCAATGGGAGTCAGTTGGAGCATGAGAGGTTGAGGGTAACACAAGGAAAAACTTTTTCCCAGTGAGGGTGCCAGAGCCTGGAAGGGGCTGCCCAGGGAGGTTGTAGAGTCTCCTTTTCTGGAGACATTCCAGACCCGCCTGGATGTGTACATCATTTTGTACAAACAAGCACTGTTTTAGCTTGTGCGAACACATAAAACCTCACAAATTAACTCTTCTGTTTTATTCAAAAATCTAATATTTTCTTACAGACTTCTAGTTTCTGTAAGGTGGGATACATTAGAAAGTATTAACATATATTCATTTTAGTGGTTGAAATTCCTGTTTAGTTTTTTTTTTTTAACATTACTTGTTACAAAGATTTCTACAAATCACATGAGAAAATCTATTGCTGAATGGTAGATATTGATTTTTCTTCATGTAGCTTGTGCTAAGCACAAGATCAATGTATTAAACCCCCCTCAAAAGAAAACCAAATCAGCAAACAAACAACAAACAAATCCATCCTCTGACAATGCCATTTATCTTCATAGCTAAATGCTGACAAGCATGGAAACACCTGGGATACTTCATTTAGTTTAATGATAATTGTATCTTCAGAACTGATAATAAATCTGCCAGATGAGACTGCACAGTGTACCATGCACAGCACAAGTCCTCAAACCTAACCCAGAGGACACCAGGACACATTGTGTATCCCACGTGCCCAAATCTATGTGACCCCATCAGACAGGGGTTGGTAAATCCTGAACATTAACCCAACAGCTTCAGAGACCAGGGTTGTAATAGCAGCCTGCTAAGGGTTGTTGCTGGAGAAAGGAACTGAAAGTGTTTTTACAGCAAGGCAGATGTAGATGGACAGGTACTTAAATGTTCCAGCTGTATGCAGACATATAAGCCATCCTCTTGGGATACTTCATGTACCCTCTGTGCTCACTGAATATTTTTACAGCACTGAGAACAAGGGAGTAAAGTTCTTACTTTGGTTTCTTTTCAGAAATTTTGGGCAAAGTGTGCACAAGAGAGAAAGCTGCAGCCCGTTTTCTCTGTAAAGTGTATGCCTTGGGGTCCACCTCAGCTGCTGCTCCCGTGGCAGAAGGAGCCCAACTCCTCCAGCACTCCCTGCTGCAACAGAAGTGCTGAGGCAGAAGCCTCCATGTGGACTTTGGAAAAGGGAACCAGTCTGCCTTTCTTCTGTGGGAACGTGATTTCATCCTTGCCTTTCTCCTTTACCTTTGACAAGGAAATCAAGAGCTGCTTCTCCTCCACTCAGCTGCTTGGGTAAGTTTCTTTTTTTGGGGGGGGTAGGGGGGCTTGGCAGACGTGTGTTCCTGAGTGAAGTCCCACCTGCCTGGGGGCTCTGGCAAAGTCATGGCACCCTCCATTTGTGCCCAGGCTGTTTCTTGCACCAACTGTGGCCCCAGAAGGTGGTGTAAAATCAAACTATTGCGATCCAGGGTGATCGAGGGTGGTGAGAGTCTCTTGTTTGGAGTTCCTGTGATCTCTGAGGAGTGTAGAAATAGTGATGGGAGAAGGTCAGAGAAAAAAGAGAGCACCAAGATGTGAGAATAATAAGAAAGAGGGTGAGGAGAAACAGATGTGAAAAGGTGTGTTGTGTGAATGTTCAGGTGGTGATGGAAGTCCTGAACTCATGAACAATTCAGTTTCATTATAATGGTGTTTGTGGCTGTGCAACAATCCTCCTGCTGGTGCCACTGCTGCCTGGCACTTCTTTGGCACCTCCCTTGAGCCTTCTTTCCATGAGTGATGTATGGGCTTTGGGCTGACTGGCAGGCAGAAGGGCAAGTGGTTAGGGTTAGGAGTCTGACAGAAACCTTTTTTAATCTTTTCTTGGTATTTTCATGCTGGGATTGTCAGGTTGAGATATTAGACGACTGCCCTCTAAGGTCATATTTTCATTTTGCCGAGGAGCACTTTGATCTGCCTGAAACTGTACCAATGCCACAGGAGCCCGTGGCTTCTGGGCACCGGCTTCACTTGAGCCTCTGCTGGGGAAGGCGGCACTGCAGTGAGGTTTAACTGGAGACCCTTATTGAGAAGGGGTCCCCAGAGCAGCAGCTGTGGGGCTGCACAGCTGTGAGCTGTGTGTGGAGCTGCTGCTACCCCCCGCCCCACACACGGTGGCAGCCTGTTTGGCCAGCGGGGTTGTTTACACTCGCTCTGTTTGCAACAACAAAGGCTGAAAATATTTCCCATAATTTGTGTTTGCTGTTCTCTGCAGAGGAGTCATGGTTTATTTTTAAAGCAGCCTTCTATTTGGAAAAGCACCTTCCTGTTTGTGTAGCGTTCCCGCGGCGGCAGAGGGACAGATGCCCCCCCAGCCCGCGGAGATGTGACTCGGGAGACAGCTCCCTGCTGATTCATGTAGTTAATGGCTCAGGAAGAAAAGCACTTTGTGTACTGACGAGTAAACGGCAGCCAATGTATCATAAAGGAAAAGCCATTGCCTTTTTTTTTTTTTCCCCCCCCAAACAAGGCTCCCCACCCTGCCAGAGCTGCTTTTCTGAGTCATTCCACTGATGTAAACCACTGTTTAAACTTAGTCTACACAAAGGGAGGAACTGGAAAGGGAATCCCCATCTCCCTGCCTCCCTACAGGGGAAGCTTGCCCTGTGGTGCTCCCCCAGGAGAGCCTTGTCAGGGGGGAGGAGAGAGCAATGTCTGCAGCATGTGCATCTCTCCCTACTGTGGCAGCTGAATGAAGGTGGAGGAGAGAGGCTGAGGTGGGAAGAGACGGGGAGGAGGTGCAGGTGGGTAGCAGGAGGGGAGCCAGCACTGCCTGGTCCAACACGTGGCTGAATGATGTGTGGGCAAGTGGAAAGGCTGATGGGAACCCCCGGGTTGTGTCAGCACTTGGCCAAAGTGTCTATAAATTAGGAGTGTAGTGTCAAAAAGGCTTCGTTCCTCTCTGACTTAATTCTTTGTCAAAAGAATTCAGTTTTGCCCCAACCCTGAGCTTGGCAGACTGGTAGCCTGCTTGGGTGGACTGGGCATATGGTCTGGAGGTGTGGGACAGGAGTCCTCAGGAGCTAACACAGCATCATTCCTCTGCTGGAGGTGCTTGGCTATGCTGAAGTAGAGGGTCAGCCTCTGAGAGAGAGATGATCACAACTGCAAAGATGAGGAGAGAGGTGCCTCTGTTCAGCCTGGAGGAAGGTCCCCAAGTCCTGTGGGGATGTAAAACATCCTTTTGACTGATTTTGGGGCCTGCCTGTTCAGCAGGCTTGGCTTTAGTGAAAGCTAGTTTTAGAAGCAGAAGCATTTGTGCTGGAGCCTGAGCAGGTTCCAGTCTGGTGGTCAAGACTTCTCCTGCAGGCAAATCTGTTAGTAAGTGTGTGTGCTGGACACAGCCTAGACCAAAGCCCTCCCTCTCTTCTGCCCAGCCTGAGGAACTGTAAGCACGGGGGAAAAAAAGCAAACCAAAAGGAAGAGGAGAAGCAATTCCATGTTTGCTCTAAGAAGTGATTGTATACATGTGATTCTGCAATAAGAATTGCTTTTGTGTAACTTACTGGAGCTGCAAAACTAAACCAAACCAGGGGAAAATGAGCGAAGCAGTCACATCATCAGCTACATTAAGTCCCTGGTACAGGAGCACCTCAATGATGTCTCAAAAGTATCTGCACAAAATGAGCTACCGCATAGTTTCACTAACATAAAAAGGAGCTGCTATCTGGAGAGGGCAGGGAGGCATGTGGGGAATTCTCCAAGACTTCTTTTATTGGCAGTTGTGTACAAGATGGAAAATACCCTGCTTGAAACAGAGCTGTCAGGGGGAAGGCAAAAACACAATCTACAGCATGTAGCTGGTGTGCAGGCAGGGACAGGCAGCAGTAACAGGACCTTGCTTAATCACTTTTTAGAGACTAGAACAGCATTTCAAACAACGCAAATGTTTCACCTCAAAAAATGTAGAAAAATATTTCAGTTAAT
The DNA here is from genome assembly GCA_025447755.1 of Corythornis vintsioides. NCBI lineage: Eukaryota > Metazoa > Chordata > Aves > Coraciiformes > Alcedinidae > Corythornis > Corythornis vintsioides. The sequence goes on along the minus strand of JAOEGS010012038.1, from coordinate 27,085 downwards.
AGAGCTGAGCATTCAAAATTTAGGGGATGCTGCTATGAAAGTTCAACTTTTATTCAGCCTTTTTTTTTTTTTTTTTTTCTGCCTATGCATACATGATCTTGTAATTAAAGACTATTTTAGCTCAGAACCTCTGTCTCAGACAGTGAGCAGGTAGGTAGCAATTTGGATTTTTTTTAGACTTTTCAGCCCGTATGTGACTGACTTGATGTAATCTTAATTTCTCACGGAGTAGTTAATAGCTTCCATGTGCCATTTTGATGCTGCTCATCAGTACTGCCAAGACAGGGTGTTCTATACAGTGTGGTCCTGCCGAGTCTGCCATGGAGTATTTACTATCAAGCTGAGAGAACTGACATGAACCAGTTAACCAGGAGGGCTGACTAGGCAACGTTTCAAGGCTGCTAACCAGGGCACCCAAAACCAGAGCACTAGGTTTCACACAGCAGATTAATAGGTGGGTGATGCCTGGGCATCAAGCAACTCCCAGCCAGCTGAGGCTGGGGGAGGCTGAGGCAGGTTAACCACCAACCAGGGATACCTTTTATGTTTTCTTCACTTGCAGCCTTGTGTTCCCACAGTCCCCTCAGGGCAAGCCCTGCTAAGTCTCCTTAGATACCTTTTGTTTGTGTTTCACTGTGAAGCCTGAAGGTGGCAGGGAAAAGACTCGAATGTGAATGAAACCAGCCCGTGTTCAGGGTGGTGTTGTGCCCGAGGCAGCAAACCCGAGCAGAGGGCTATTTGCAGGTGTGCTTGAAAGACTGGTACCTCTGGCCACATGTCAGTATCCTGAGTGCTTTGTGCCAGCCTACTGTTGTGCTGTGCCAGGTCTGATGGGTTCAGGTTCTAGCTCGCGGTGGTTTCCCTGCAGAGGAGTATGTGCCCCCCTGCACAGAGCTGATGGCAGAGCTGTGCCATGGGCCTGGCTGAACCAGAGCCTGCAGAGCTGAGAAAGCCTGGTCTCTTCCACCCACACTCAACTGCTAGGACACAGAGAAGTCATCTGGGCACTCACCTAGAGAGAAAGGTGGGTTGCATTCCCTGGGCAGAGAAAGGGCTCCTGGGGAAGGCTGTTGTAGAAAAGGTCTTTTCTTTCTCATGTGTCCTTGAGAAAATTTACCTCTGGAGTATTTACACCACTTCCCCTCCTCCAGCTGTACCACAGCTGACCACAAACATGTAGGAAAGACCTTTCCACCCAGGGGAGAGCTGCCCGGGGGGCAGCTGAGGCTGTCTCCAGCCAGCCTGGCACTGAGCAGGCTGGAACATTTTGGATTACATTACAGCACAGCTCCTGGTCCCAGGGGAGGCTTGATGACTAGCTACAGACTCGAGGTGAATGTGGGGATAAGTGTAGGTGAAGCTTTTGAGCTTTGCCCTGTTAGTCCCAGGGATAAGCTTAGATGCCCGAGTGGTTCGGTGGCTTCGTGTCCGGGTCTAGCAGGACAGACGGTGTCTCCCTGAGGCTTACACTTTTCCTTTTGAAAAAGCCATGGCACATCTCTAACACAAAGCAGAGCCCATCTCCAGCTCTCAGGCACGGCCATCAAACAGAGCTGTGATTCAGCTGAAGGGTCAGATTTTTAATTCTTTTTTTTTTTAAAAATTAGCAAAACAACATATTTTTTCCTCTAAGCTCATTGTTGGCAATGACTGAACTCTGCTTGCTGATACTTCAGCAGAAACAAAAACCCCATTCAAGTGGAGGCAGATGGCACAGAAAGTTTTAGGCTGGACACTTGAACTCTGGCAGTGATAAGGTGCTGATAACGGGCTGATCATGGAAAGCACAGAGGAACAGCTAGTACCAGCTGCAGGGATAAGTTTGCAGGTAAATGCAACAGACGTTGTAAACCAAAATGCTTATGGAAGGGAAAACTGAACTTCTTAATAGAAATCTCCCCCAGGAGTGAGATGGGACCTTGCCAACAAGCCCAAAGGAGGACAGCTCCTCGCATGGCACCATGAGGCCAGCAGCAGAAAGCCAGTGGGTCACTGTTCTGAGAAGGGATGCAGTCACTTGTGTCCACACGGCTGGAAGAGAAGAGGAAGCAGCTCGGGAGATGTGCCACAGGCTCAGGAAGGGGAAGTGATGGCAGCAAAAACCAGCTTTCACTAACTGCAGCACCAAGAGCAGGGTGAGGCCAAACTGCCCTTCACACAGAGAAGCTTGCTCTGGATTGTGGACCTTGGTGCTCCTTGTTGAGAATGTTTTGCTAAGTGGCATGTTCGCTGGTTGCTCAGCTCTCTACCTCCTTTCTACCTTCAGTTGTTTCTCATTCCACAACACAGTCCTCCAGCATGGACCTGCTATCCTTCAGAAACCCATAAAATACCAAAGAAACTGCTTTTTGTTTGTTTTAAACAGCATAGTTCTTCCGACTGTGTCTACCCCCAGAACCCAGTGTCCCAAGAGTGAGCCAAAGGGCACAGACTATTCCCAGACAGCAACAGAACAGAAGCTATGGTTGCAATGACATTTGCAGGCAATTGCCCTCGTTGAAAGGCAAGTCTTGAAGAGTTTCCCAACAGTTAAGTGCACTTGCTTCTGTCAGAAATGGACCTTCAGGTAGCCCACAGCTGGGACAAGTTTCCAGGCGTGCAAAGAGAGGCATTCAGTCTGAAAGAGGCCAGTAGTAAGGGGGCACTGCAGGTGGCAGCAGGGACCTGTCCCGTGTGACATTTTAATCAGCAATCATTCCATCAGGCTGGACTACTGCAAAGCTGAAAAACTTGTCCTGGGCTGCAACTGCCCCAGGTCTCCTCCACCCTCCTCCTTCCTTGTAGGTTTCCACAGAGCAGCATCTTGAGATGCAAACTCCTCTCCAGCAGGACTTGCCCTGTCAGTGCTGCAAAGGGAGGGATCCTGCTGCTGGGAAGGAACAGCAGAAGAGCAGCAATCCACTGTGTGGCAAGTGAGGGACTAAACACCAGCATCAATAACAAGGCATAAAAGGTCGCTTCTCAGCCACAGCCTGAATATCTACTGCACACAAAACAGGCAGCTAGAGAAGAGATGCATTCAGTGTGCCATGAATGGATGCCTTGTGGATTCATTTTGCAGGAGCCATGCATGTGGAAGCTTGTGTCCAGCAGTGGAAAAAAAAAATCTCACTAACCTATTTTTATCATTGCCAAAAAACTCTGGCAACTGTCTAGATGTTCTAGGCTCATTTAAAAGTGACTTCTGATAGGGTTCAAGGTCCCCACTGCTGGCAGTTCAGACTAGGTCATTTCCTCAGAGCTGCCACCAGGCAGAAACCGAAGAGGTGGCTGTTTTATAATTATCGTAATTATACAGCGGCTATAGGCATAAACCACCCCCTAAAAATAGAAACCCAACAAAACCCAGCTTAGGCTGTTCTATTTAGTGCTTGTGCTCTGCTGGAGCAGCAACTCTCACCCAGGGGCAGAAGCCCCTGGTCCCATGGGAGTGTCCCTTCTGGGCAGAAACAGCAGCAGGGACTTGTTTCCCTGGGTCCTTGCACAGCTTCCAGGGCTACACAGCACAGCCTTGTCCCCCCAGGGTGCTCAGACTCTTACCTGCCTTCATGTTATCAGCATTCTGCTAGCAGCAGACTGCCACTGAAAAATAAAACAGGATGAAAAAAAAAAAAATAAAAACCAGTGCTGTAGCAGTTGCAACCCCCACACTGCCTGTATCCCTGCCTACAGCTGCAGGCTTGCTTGTCTTCAGAGCTTGGGGAAAACAGGGCAGGGCTCAGCTTGAACTTCACAGCACATCCCCCATGGACACTGCATCTGACTCACCTTTATCACTGGGATTTGAGTCTAGCACCACCACCCCTCCCCCCATCTCCCTCAGAGCAATTATTCTCAGGACAGCAAAGTTTCTTGGGCTTACAGGTTCAGCTGGAAAGCAAAACAGTGGAGATGTACAGGCAGCTCCTGAACAACTGACTGCAAATAGGTGTTTTCTTGAGGGGTGGAGAGGGTGAAGTATAGTCCTGACTGGGAGAGGCTGCCAAAATAAATCCAAGTTTTTCTGCCTAGTGGAGCAATACCTTTAGGAGCTCTTTCTGAAATCACCCTGCAGGTGACTACATCCTCCCCTTCTGGTAATACATCTTCTTTACACCTTTGACTAGTAAACCTATTAATTGCTGAAACCTAGTCAGAATGTGGGCTGATGGATTTGCAGTGTTAAAGGGCCTGAGAGGCCAGGATTGATTCCCCACTCGACTGCATTAAGTAGGTTCTATTGCCAGCTTCTTCCCACAGCCCACACTGCGCACACGGTTCATGGACTAGCTGCCATTCTCATGCCATTCAGCATGCCAGGATTCCTGTCAAATGACAACAGGCTGTACCCAGAAGACTTTCCCAGGTACACTGTAAAGGAGGCAGCTACTTTCCACAAAATCCCAGTCTCTGGGAAACCACTCTGCCTGCCTTGGTGCACCTTGTCCCGACGGCTGACCACACAGCTAGCTCTTCCTGACCCAGGCCAGCTCCAGCTTTCTAAAGTAAGCCTAAAAGTGGTTCTTCTGGCACAAGTACCATGTAGATCACCATATCCATCCTTCCTCGGGACTCCACAATGTGGAGTCCTTACTCCTTAGTCAAACCTTCGCAAGCTTGCACCAGCAGACATGCTGTTTCTTGGTGCAAATCCCCACGTTCTGCAAGCTCTCTCATTTTCCCCTACTGTCCTTGGCTGGCTTACAACACAAATAGCCCTATCCTTTAGCAGATTAGCTTTATCTTCCCTTGTTTTCCTCACAGCAGCAAGGGGGCACAGCTGGCAGCAGCCTCAGAGCACTACAGTGCAGAGCCCATCAGTCTTTCCCCATCTTCACAGCCAAAACCCAGCAGCCATCTGTGCTCTGCCACACACATTTCAGCAGCTCCTGCACCCTTTCTGTAACATTATCTATTTAACAGCATTGCAGGCAGTGTTTTGTGTTAGTGCTTAACATGGGACTTGTTCCCACTACCAGTTATCTCTTCTACTATCCCAACCCAAGCAAGTATCAAGACCAGGACTGCTCTGACCTCACAGCTCTTTGCTACCCACAAGCACTTCCCACAGATGTGCAACATACAGCCAGAGAACAGATCCACCTAAACCAAATTTAGTGCAAAGGATTAGCAGCACTTGCATTTAATGAGAAAAAAATAATATCTGTTTGTGTTTGGAAATAAAGCTGCTTAAGCCCTTTCCCTTTCTGCAATGGCTTCCCACATTCCAGGCAGGCTTTAAGGTCTGAACATAGTTACACCATCAGTGCTGGAGAAGCTAAGATGGCAGAGAGAAGACAAAGTTGTATTGCACTTTAGTATGTTTTCCTTCATCCTATCTTTTCCTCGCAATAGATGTTATATCCCACCTCTGGGATAATTTTTTCCTACTCCTATTTTTTTCCAGGCATCAGTACTTGCTTCTCTGCTGACCCACTGAACCAAGACAGACCTCTTTCTAACAGAGTTCCTTGCTACGTCTTGACTCACTCACTTCATCCTCCTGCCTTTCACAAGCATTACACAACCATGAGTCACTTCTGCCACGTGGAAAAAAACATAAAATCCATCTCTCTGACAACGTCCCAAACACAGCATTTCCCCTTCAGTGATTGCTCCACTCCTGCTTCCCAGAAAACTTTATTACCCCTTTTATACATCAGCATCTCCCTGTATTACTTCACAAGCTGCTCCAGCTTCCAGATAATCCTGACCTAACTTGAAGATGGGGACTCACTCTGTGCTTGGACAGTCATTGCTTCAAACAGACAAGAGCTTTCATTGCTTAGAACCAAATTCTTCAGGAAAAGTGGTCACAACTGCTAGCTGTGAAGTCAAACTTACCATAGAACTCAGTGTTCACTGCTGAGAAGTATTCATTTGAGGCTAGCTGGCAGATCTCAGGATGATTGCAACCAGGTTTTGCATCTGTAGCTCATGTTCTTGATAAAAGGAAAGTAACACTCAAGTAATAAATAGCACTGCAGGACTTTGAGCATGGAGGGAAGTGGGCAGGCAGCAGAGGCTGAGGAGCTGCAGCAATCACTGTGGTTAGGGCAGCAGCACTCAGGCTAACTCACAGGAAGCCTCCATCCAGCTTCTGTAGGAGGCAACAGTGGAGGGTATTAAGTCTTCTGGATATTCAGTTGCCCTGGATGACAGTTTGAGAGCTTCCTCTGTTCTCATTACCCAAACTCCTCTCCTGAGCCAAGGTGCTGAGCCTACAGCTTAGTCCTCAGCACCCTAGTTACAGCACATCTCTAGGGTGTTGACAGACACTGCTGGTGCTGAACCACAGCCATGATAGATGCTGGCAAACTGAACATCTGCAACGCCAACAGTAACACCCAGGGCAGCTGAAGGTAGCAGCAAACTGTCATTAACAGCAATTCACCCCAGCTCCTTCAGGTGCCAGCCTCAGGCTTATGCTGGGAATGGCACAGGTGACAAAAATGCTGCTTCTCTGTTCTGCAAGAGCTCAGGGACACAGTAGGTCTCAGGTTCTCAAAGGTGGGCACTACATTTGTGCTTGAGTCCAGAGATACACACAGAGCCTAACCCTCAACAATACTGATATTTCTTGTAACAATTACCAGCTTCCTTTCAAGAGAAAGGTGGGATCAAGGAAGGACTAGTACCAGAAGCTCCTAGGAACACCCCTGAGACATACATAGGGGACACTGGATACAGGTATAGTACAGCACCTAGCTGGAAAGGATCCAAGCCCAGGGGCAGCTCCCACCAGTAGATACTTCAGAGAAAAAGCAACACACTTAAATGCATTAAGAGTGGAAGTACAGGATGGATTGGCAATGCTTTAGGCTAAGGGCTTCACACTACCACCTCTGCTCCCTCCCATGTCCATATCTCAAGTGGCAGAGGATGGCCACAGCTCTAGATGCTGCTGGAGGCAACTGAAAAGCTCTACAGGAACTTCTCATGCAAACTCCCCCCCCCCCCCCCCCCGTTGGAAACCCAAGACTTGGCACAGATGCTGTAACCCATGAGGTTGTACTTCACTGGCTTAGGAGGAACAAAGCACAAAGCCAGGCACTGAGAAAATCCTGAGTGTACACTGTGGGAATCTGCCTCGTCAAAGGACCAAGGCCACGTCAGGTGCCAGGGGACAGCTACGTCAGCAGGAGGCTGATGCAAGGAAGCCCAGCTGGCTCCAGGGCAGAGCCCAGCCTATTTGCATCCAAGCACCAGGATGGCACCTTCACCCTCTGACACCCTGGTGAAGAGGACAGCTGAACCGTTACAGCAGCAACGTCAGGAATATAATGAAGAACCACTTTTGTTCTGAGGCATCAAGGAAAGGAGGAATGGCAATACCTTCCCTAACATGCTCTGACAGGAGTTACTGCCATTGCCTGGAATTCCCTTCAAACACAGCATTAGATGGGTTGTTTCCCAGCCCAGACTGAAGGCCTGGTGATTGGACACTTAGCGTGCTACATGCAAGTTTAACTCCACACTACACAACAAACAGTAAAGTCTTCTCTCCCCCACAGACATACATCTTACTCTTTATTAAGTATCAAATTGTCTTAAACATAAATTACATCCAAATTACGTGTTTCAAGAAAGTCAGATATTTTATGTACAATATTTGTCTCGAGTCAGATATACCTTTATCATTTTAACCTGTAACATAAAAAGCAAACCTACATCAGTAGCCAAATAAAGCATTAAAAAGGTAACAAATATATAACTTTTTAGAAATGCTTTCAGAACGCTAAAGTTAATGATAAAGATTTGATAGTGCAGCAGTCTTGGGTGTTTAGCTCTTAGACCATCTCTCTGTTTTTACGGATAGCACAGCACAGAACCATACTGAATATCATGCCAAAGATCTGCAAAGAAAGAAACATCAGAAATCAGGGGAACACAGCACCTTTTTCTCTGAACACGGGACAAGCACAACTGCTCTTCCTGGCCCAGAGGCCATAGAACAGCTTATTCTGCAGGTCCCTGCCCCTCCACCCCCACATTTCAGTGGATTCTTATGAATCCCCTTCACCTTCAATGCTTCTGAACAGGATAGCTATAAACTAGTGCCATATCTTCTAAAAAAAAAAGTACTGATCATGCCAGCATGTTTGCATCCTTCCTCCAGAGGAGTCAAACAAAAAGAGGGAAAATGTTCTTACTAACACTGTTATTACATTTGTCTAGCAGAGTCTTTATTAGAAAGAAAACAAAACCAGGGAAACAAAACCAATCCAAGATATACTAGTATCAAGCAGTGGGCTGGCAACACAACCGGCATATCTTTGCCCTGTATATACACACTACTGATACAACCTCACCACTGCTAAAACCAGGAGGAGGCAGATGCTAATCCAAAGCAAATGCTGGGAGGTCCAAGGCACCCCACCCTCTGTGCTGCCTCAGGGCCCCACAGCACATGTACCTGCTGGTACATGCCATCCCTGGACCAGGCTTGCAGGCTGCCATGCCAGGCACTGCTCAGATCTCTGCTGCAAGTATCCTTTGGCCACACAGCTACCCTGTAAGTCATCTGGAAACTCACCATTATTACAGCAATGCCAAGGCCAACTGCTCCAATCACATTCAGTTTTGATTTGAAGACCTCATCAATAGCTTCAGGGCATGACTGAAAAGAAACAGATGTCTCATTAGCATTTCATACGGATAAAAGGTTTACTTCTGCTTGCTTGTTTGAGCCCAAGTCTGCCTGTGGAAGCTACAAATGTGACCAAGTTCACTTGCACTAGAGTTGAAGACTCATCTTTTGAGACCTGCTTTGAACTGGCCTTTATTTTCACATCTTTAGAGAGCTGGGGATAGTTCAACACAAAAACTGGCAGAGAAGTTTAAATCTACTCTTCAAGTATCTAAACCTCTCCACTGTGCCTTGGCTACAGGATCCCTGTTGCAACACCTGCAGCTGATCAGGTAGATCAGGACCAACAGCAGTTGTACAAGACGTGGCTTGTTCCTGATGGCTGACAACTTTCAAGCTGCTCTTTTGCTCAGCCCTTCTCAAAATAGACTGGAAGCCACTCCTGATATTGCCAGTTGCTATTGTCATTTTTTGCAGACACCTTATGAACACGCAGTGCCAATCTGAAGGTCTCAGGACAATGAATTCTCATGCAACTAACAGAAACTGTCCTTTCACCTAGGAAGACATGTGATAGCCAAGGAAAAAAAGAACTTTTACGGGGTTTATACCTTTATCTTTTAAGAGCCTGGCAGCTGGTCAAAGTCTCATCCCAACTATTACTTATTCCAGCAGCAGACTACAGTGAGCTGCTGAAAACTAGGGTTTTTTTTTTCTTCCATTGTTCCTTATCCATTTCAGAAGGAAAGACTGAAACAAGGATTAAAGGGATATACTGGCAAGAATTAATCAGTAAAATCAGAATACCTATCCAGTACTGTTTTAGAGGCATGCAGATCAGCCACACCATTACATCCCTTTAATCTTGCAGTATACTGTTTAGAATTTCCACAGTTGGGACTAGGCCATAAAAACATCACAAGATGAAGTCAACAGATGAAGCTAAAACACACTTCAAATAAAAGCAAACAACAGAACCTGTGTGCTGTCTCAGCTACTCCCATACAGTCTAACCCACAGCAGACTCTACAGACAGGACTAAAGATACAGACTGAAGTGTCTCATGTGATCAGATATTTGAAGGCACAGCATGATCTGCAGTGAAAGGAAGAGCACGAGCAATATGAGAAAAACAAAATCAAGTAACTAATAGAACTGCTGTGTTGTAAGAACCTGGTTTTCTATAGGAAACTCCAGCAGACTGTCTTGGAGCACGAAGCAAGGGCACAAGACAGTTGTGAGATGAAGAGGGGGAGGTGAGAGCTGTTAAGATTCCTCTCCTGCATCTGTGGGACACAGGCACCTGTGCAGCAATATTTCAACAGGGGAACCTCGATTCAGAGAGCTGGCTCCAGTGATGCAGTTACCTCTCCTCCCCTGCTGAGCCTTCAGAGCTGCTCCTACCCCACAGTACTTCTCTAACCATCAGGGTGCTCTGGCAAGAGTGCAGCAGGAGAAGAGAGCTCTCTAGCACTGCTTTGAGGTGAGCTCTGGGTCTTGCTGCCTGTCACACCAGCAAGCCTAGTGACACAGAGTGCACGTTTCTAGTGCAAGTGGACTTCCCACAGACCCCTCCTGCTCTTTCCACAGTAACAGCATGTTGTTCTTCCATCACCTGAGTGGTTATAGAGACAGGTTGCTGAACAAGTGTGATGTAGGAATTGCCCATGGACTAGAAGGGTGCATTCAGACTTGATGCTGGTTTACTCATTGGGCAGGGGCTGATGAATTAAGCCATGCCTTACCACTACAGAAAGTGATTCCATAATGGGCTTCTTTGGACAGGTGTCCATGAATGCCTGCTCAAGAGCTCCTTTCAGACCACAGCAGTCCAGCTACAAGAAAAGAGAATCACATTAGATCATCTGTATATGGTAGAAACAAATATGTATATGGTAAAAAGGAGAAATAGATCACATTAGGTCTTATTTCAGATGTTAAGTGAATAGGCTTAGAAGTCTTGCCAATATGACTGCTATAAACCTAATTTTAAAAAGCCTTGAATGCATTAAAGGAAAGGATTCTGAAAGGAAGAACTAGATCTCACAAGGTATACAGACATTCATTTTGGTGACAGCTTGCACTCCTTACAGACACAGGTGAGCTCCTCAGACAGGTATGCACACTGTGGTGCCTCTAGGTCAATGCCACAGATCCAGTTCTCCAGCTTGCTTCTGAGTTTTAGGAAAACAAGAACTAGTTCTATGGATTGCAGAAGTTCAGAGGGACAAAGAAGCATACTGAATTCACTGATACTATCTATACAAAAATACCTTCTCATCTAATATTCCTTTAACATTCTGAACTAATATTCCTTTGGTTTCTTCTGGTTAGCAAGGCAATAGATGTGGCTAGGGAAGCAGATAACAGAACAGCAGCATTACTGTCTAGTTTAAGTTTAACCATGTACTTACAGCTAACTGAAATGCTTTCAGGGTCTCTCTGGCACCTGCTTGAGATCTCTTTTCATAGGTTTCCTTGTAGAAGTCCTTTAACTCTTCAATAACCTACAGGATAGCAAAGAATTGTGGTGGATTACTGTCTTACCTTAGTATTGATTGTGGAAGCTTGTTTTGAGTCAGTCATTAAGAATTCTGCAACCTACAATACCCACCCTTTTGGCATGTAGAAATAGAGGGTGGAGAGCATTTCCCAGCCAGAAGAGGTGAGCTTAACCGGCATACTCACCTTAGAAGCCACATCTAAACAGATAAGATTCAGTTTGATTTCAAAGCCCTGAGCTGCCAGGAGTGAGAACCAAGTCTCTGCCCACAGGTTACACAAAAATATTCTCATTTCTGTACCCCAGAAGCTGCTCTATTCCCATGTTATATAACACAATCAGAAAACCAACCCTGATCACCAAGCACCTTATTTTGAAACAAGACCATCTCGGCTGCTTGTGAGGGGGCAGCTCAGGTCAGTCATCATTCAGCCCATAGCTGACCTAGCTCATGTCTACGAGTGGTAAAGCATCACCAGTGACCTGCCTCACTTCACAGCTCAGCCAGACAGTCCCTGGAAGGCGTCTCTAGCATGCAACAGCATCCTGCATTCTGGCTTCTCTGCTACAGCCTTAGTTTTAAATTAGTATAATTTCTTGTTTTGCTAGAATGCAACTTCTTCCTCTCCCTCAAATTCCCTAGGTAATCAAGATTTGACTAGTACTGGCACAGGTTTCAGTAGACTGGTGACATCCTGGGGGCAGAGTCAGAACCTGAATTTTTTGTGTCTTTAAAGATCATCTCATGCCCCCTGCCACCATGGGCAGGAACATCTTTCACTAGATCAGGTTGTTCAAAGCTCTAACAGGATTCTGAGCACTTCAATGATGGAGCATCCACAACTTCTCTGGGCAACCTGTTCCAACAGCCCACCACCCCATGAGCTTTTAAGAGCAACCTACCTTCTCTTTATTTGCAAATCCCCAGATCGCAGCAGCAATTTCAAGGGCAAAAATCACAAAAAGGAAGAGGAAGAACTGGAAAAGAAAGAAAGCATCATTAAGGCCCCAGCAGCGAAGAACAGCATCACACAGATGCTGCAAGATTGCCCCATCCCCACTGCCCAGTCCTGTGGGAACTGTCACCCAACCAGATTCCAGCTGAAGGCCTGATGCACTGCTAAGACTAGTAAAGAGGACACGCTGCACCAGGTCAGCACTTCCCAGGAGCATTGGAAAGCTTGGAAGTGCTTTCCAAGCTGAAGTCCTCCTTTTTGATTAGTGATAATTAACATCAGTCATCTGTTAACTCAGACTTGGAAATGGCACAGGTCACTCAGACACATCACAACAGCCAACACCAGTTCTTCTCTCTGGTTTGCCACTCCTATTGCTTTAAGAGTCATTACTTAATACCTTGCTTGCCACCAACTCCCAGAGAACTAATGGCCATTTCTTTGTTGTGTATGCAGTAAAATAGAACTAAACGTGTCATCTCTGTGTTTAATTTGACTACCAGGTCCAAAATATCACTGCCATCAGAAAGGCACTTTAAAGAGAGATGTTCCGAATAATAACAAAGGGCTAGATGCATAATTTTGCAAGAAAAATTATATTAACTTCTTTCATGACACAGAAGGGGAATTGTTCTTTCACCAGCTACAGTGGCAGCCTCTTATTAACTAAGTCTTCTGGTTATTTGGATGAGTAGTTTCACAAGAGTACAGATGCACATGAACCCAGTAAGCTTTACTGGCCCCTCCAGCCTGAAAACAATGATGTTGCTCTCCAATAATTGGCTTGCAGAGCAGTTGTCTTCTAGAAGAGCTCATCCTGTGATTATGAACACTAGAGGCTTGTTGTTTCAAGGATCAAATACCACAGTTCTGGTCTCAAAGATTAAAGATCACACAGCCTTCAGAGTTCAGGACAAATTGTTTAATAAATAGCATTGCTCTTATCAATATTTTAGTTCTGTGTTCACACTGTCAGATACTCAAGTATCAAGGCTGAGAAGATGTCACCAACTCCTAAAGTCATCTTGTATTCCAGTACAACATGAACATGGTCCTAAAGGGGCCAGAAATGGAAACTATATATTTTTAACATTTCAGCATTATGTAGGTGACTATGACTTTAAATGTTATGGAGCCAACACAATCACCATCTGCTGCCTTTTAACTGCACAGTAATATTTTCCTTCCTTTCTCATCATACTGCTGAAAATGTCAACACTGCTCTGCACACTTACCAGGCCAAGCATACATTGAGACTCCTGCAATGCACCACAGCAGCCCAAGAAACCAACCAGCATCATAAGAGCACCAGCTCCAATGAGGATGTAAACGCCTGGGGAGGAAGACAAGAGAGGCATGAATACGGGATAGTTAAGACCTCAGCAGCAAGGTACACAATTAATTGCTCCACTAATAGCGTTTGTAGCTTTTGCCAAGGTTTAAGCTTCTTCACTGAGGTGTTCCAAGCAAAAGAAGGGCTGTGCTTAGTTTTCAAAGCAAACATACCACACTGCAGAAAATGGACAAGATAAAGCCATCCAACACAAACTGTAAGGGGTGGTTTACACCTGGCTCAGAGCCACAGCTATCAGCTTATCTTCAGATGAAGATTGTCTTGCAGCTAGAGAGCTGGTGATTTATCAACACCTGAGAATTCTTGAAGCATGCCACCTCAAGGAGAATAGGCATTAGAAATCATCATTGTCAGTCATAAAGCTTTATGTGCTTTCCTACCCTGCCTTTCCACCAGCAAGCACTGAATTATTCCACTGTTATGGTGGAACATGTCTACACTTCAGCTACCCATCCTGACAGCTTCTAACTACAAGAAACTCAACACCAGCTGCTTTTGCAACAGCAATACTTCATGCCGCAGCGCTGCAGAGCCTGTAGACCATTCTGCCCAGAATTTAGGTGGTGAGTGTGATGGAGCACAGAGGGCAAACATTTCTGGGCTAAAAGAGCCCATTTATGCCCAAACCACTCCTCCTGAGCATGGGAAAAGCAGTTTAAGCATTACAGCTGCTAGCTGGTGACAGCAGCAAGGTGCAGCAAGCAAAGACCCCACTGACAGCAAGAAGTCTCACTGCTGGGGAGAAACACGGAACAGAGTCAGCACCAACCATGTGGAATTAGTGTGATATTTCTACCCATTCAGATCAAGAGTTCTGGCCTCCTGAACCCAAACAATACTATTTAAAGAAAGCCATACATAAGCATTTGCAAATTTCTAGATACAAACCAATAACAAACTGCCAAAATAAACATCTACTTGGTTAAGTATACGTAAGTGATTAAGCCTGACATTTCTTATCAGCAGGAAATTCCATTGCCAATTTTTACCCCAGTTTAAACTTTTTTCCATATTGGAAAAAAAAAAAAAAAAGTCTGTCAGAACTTCTTCAGTTTATCTTCAGTAGTATAGAAAGCTTTTGAGGTAACTTGCTTTGTTACTAGGTGCAGATTGAAAGATGTTTTTTCAATTTACTACTGGAAACTGCAATCAGTAATTACTCACAGAAGAAGATGCTGAAACAGTAATTCCCAGTAAACTTCTTTTTAAAACTCAGTTTAAATTGAAAAGATCTCAAGCATGTTTTTCTGGCTGCATTCAGCTAGTAGCTTAAGTATCACATCGTAAAATTTTTATGGTTTAGGAGGTGAGAGAGTTCAGACTACCCAAAAAAAGAATTGTTAAATATTCAGCTCAATGGCTAAGTTTAGATTTCTGTTCCCCTTCCAACATCCAGCTAAAGACATCTGGAAACTTTCTTGTCAGCTGCAAGAAAATCCCAGCTTGCTACCCCAGCAGCATATCAGGGGGGAGACAGAAGCCCTCAGATAAGGTGCCTGTGCCCGTGGCCTCTTGGAGGTCACACGAGCAGTTAAATTCCCAGCCCAGCTCCCTGCTGTCAGCAGCACCCCCACAGGCACAGGCTGCTCTGCGGGGCTGTGATGGGAGCTGTGTGTCCAGAACACCTTACACCCCCTGTGCTGACTCTTCAGGTGCCACTCTGGGTGCTGTGACAGGGAGAGAGCCTTCTTGGCCAGGGACAGGGAACATAACCCTGCTGTGGGTGCCCACACAGGGCAAATCCAGCTGCTGCAGGGATGGCAAATATGCACAGAAGGATTGTCCACATCAGAAATGTAATGTGCAAAACAGATGCATATTTGAATTAGCTCTCTCCTTAATTATTGGAGGTCTTCAAACAGCTGCTTGGCTTCAAGTGTTTGAGCACCTAGAGGTGACAACAAGAAAGCAGCACATGTTCCTCTGCCCAAGCCTGAAAGAGATGGTAGAGGTCACAAAAGTAAATCTTACAGTTAGGATAAAATCCAGTTCAGTTAGGAATGCCTATAATGTTAGAGTAACAAACTGCAATAGAGACTGTCCCTTCATTTGTAATCCTGAAAAACACAATGCACCAAGGTACAGCTTTCACCCGGCTTAACTAAGGATAAATCCAGGTTGCCTGTAATGGAGAGTTGCTCATGTAGACCAAGATACTCGTGCATTCTTTCCATTCTGTTCAGGATAAATTGGCACACGTAGGGCTGCAAGGGTTAGGCCACAGTATTTATGCTCCTCAGAGATGAGGCAAGAGCTGTGGTTTTGGGCAGCCTGGGTTGGTCGCTTTGGAGGAGACAAGAAGAATTCGTTTTTGATGTCACCTGTGACTACTCACTGAGAGGGAAGCTTTGCTGACTCACTGTGAGAAGCATTAGGAAAAGATGTCCCTCGTGCCTACCAGAGTCCCTGGGATGACAAAATGCTTGACTGCAGGGTCTAAACTGGGAAAAAGCTGAAGTGATACAGTGTACAGAGAGCCAAGACACCCCTAGTGTGCCACTGCTATTGCACGAGAGCTCACAAGAGAGGCAGGTCCCCTGCACCAGCCCGGGGAAGCTGCTCTCCACCCCACAGAGGCTGCTCTGACTTCAGCCTTCTAGGAAGACAGAGGTTTCCAAGCAGTCTGGAAAGGAGGGTGCAAAGCTGGGATCTACCACCCCGAGCCATCTCCCAGCTTACCTGTGTAAAACGTCGTGTTGTTGGATTCCAGTTCAAAGATGCTTTTGGTCTGTGAATCAAACCGAAGCCATAGTCCAATGGCAAGAACTGCTGTCCCTGCAAGCTGTAGGAACAAGTAAGTCTTGTTAGATGATGCCACTGAATTCATCCACCTCTGCATTAGCAGCATCAAAGTAAACACAGGATACAGCTCTGTTATTTAAAGAGGTGGTGATAAAGTACCAGCATAAAAGGATGGAGATACCAAAACAAGAACAAGCTTAGCTCCTGACATGAGGCATCTCGTTGACAGTTGTGTTTACACATTAAACTACAATGCCACATGAGAACAATGCTCTTCTTGTTCCTTACTGAAAATACCTGAGGTTGAACTAAGTGCCAAATGTCAGTATTTCCACTGACCCCTCCACCCATTCTTTTATTCTGGTGACTGCAATGACGTTACACATCTAAGCGATCTTCGCAGTGAAGGACAAGTGTATCACAACAAAAAGCACCGTAGAAGGCCAGATAAAAGTTTTAGTAAATTAAACAGATGGGTAAGGAGTTCAGTGTGCAACAGGATAGAGTTTCGAACAAATGCTCCTTCTTGAAAGCAGGGCTAAAAAACAATCCAGTGAGTTATCAGACTGACAGAAAGGAAAATACAGGCTGCTGAAACAGCATCATGGATGGCATTGTTCCAGATCAGCTCACAGCAATCACATTTTTGCTAATACTTGGTTTTATTTTATTATCATCTCTGCCCATGTGCTTCCAGGTTCCTCTTAACATTGGTGCCTGTGTTTGAGACACATTGTGTGCACAAATTAACTTCTTGATGAAACATCTGGCAGAAAGCACTGGAGAAGTGTTGCAAGAAAGAGGGAATTGCACTCTGATAGGACAAAAACTAGCAGTTTGCTTTGACAGACTAAATTCCCCCAGTTAAAACAAACAAACAAGCAAACAAGCAAACAAACGAACAAACTGGGGTGGTCTTGCCTTGCATGCAAAAAAGAAACCAGGATCAATTAGAAAGCTGGAGAATGTGCTTCTCAGTTCTTCCCTCTCTCCTTTGAAGGCCATTTAACTATCAAGAAAGGCTCTACAGAAGTGAAATGAGGACAGAAATACCATACATTGTAGCAGACATTAAAACTTTAACCTCGGGAGTGAACAATAAGCATAGAAAACCTAGTGCTTTGGTTAAGTGAAGCATGCATGAAAGAAAAAAAGCAAAGCCTTATCTCTGATAGTAAGTTCCTTCTAAGAGGGAACAACATTCTTGATTTGCCTCCAAGAAGCTGGGAAGTGTTTGCTAAGGTCAATTTTCAGCACAAATATTTCTCCCCCAGAAAGCACCCAGGGGTGCCCCTTCCACACCCAGCCCAAGGTCACCAGCCCCCGCTGTCCCCGCGATGGGTGTGCTGCCCTGCACAGCCCACAGCTCTCCCCAGCCTCCTGCTCCCTCTTGGGAAAGTAAGGTCACTCAGGAGCAAGATGGAGCCAAGCGAGGGTTTAAGGGAAGGCACATCCCTCGTAGGTTCTGAGAGCATCCCAGCTGCCAGTGAGGCGAAGCCAGAAAAACCAGCACGGCTTGTGTGGCAGGCACCTGGCCCCCAGCCCTTCCTTCAAGGGGAGCTGCGGGGTTTCTTTAGCTGGGAAAAAAGATGCAGTGATACACAGTCTGCAGAACGAGCCAAACCCAAACAGAGCTGTCCAGACCTATGCAAAAGGATTCTGTCGGTGCCGGGTGTGCAGGCGCAGCCTTACTCACCGAGCATGCAGCCTGCACATGCCTGCTGCTTCCCTTCTTGGGGCTACCCTGACAAAATGGTTTTAAACGATGCTGAGGAAGCTCAATAGTGCACAGCATGTTTCAACAGTGTTGTTGTTTTAATTTATTGTGCCACGGCAGCACCCCGGGGGAAGGGCGAGGTGCCAGAGGGGCACTGTCAGAGAGCAAGCCTGCTGCTCTACCTGTGCTCACTGCTACAGCAACGCCTGGGGAAAAAAAGCCTCTGCAGTCTCATCTCACTTCATTTCAAAAGCCAGGAGCGCTTACTCATGGAAAAAACCACACACTGCTTCTAGCCTACAGCTAAATCACCCAGCATCTAGTCATCCTGAGGCTTTCCTGGGTCGCACAGCCTCCAGCTTTCAGAGGCATCTAGATACCTGCAATCAGGAGAAGAAACCTGCAGCCTCTTGTTTAGCTTGGAAGAGGTTCACACAAGTCCTGAGCAGTGCAGAGGCAGCACACCCAGCTGGCACCTCCTGTGCCCGTGTGAGGAGCGCTCAGGAGCGAGCACAGCAACCTGGCGAGGTAAAGACTAGACCTGACACCCAGAGCTGAGCCCCAACAGACTACCCAAATCTCAGAGAAACTCACTCTACAGCCATGCAGATCATCTTACAAGCTCGAGCAGAGCAGAAGGCTCAGTTAATAAGCTCTCCAGAAAAACGGGTTGGTTGACATTGTGCAGAGCTGACATACCCAACATGAGTGTGCTGGGGAAACAAACTCAACCCTGCCCCCACCAGCCAGGGGCGAGTGCTGTGGTTTGCCCTGGGAAAGAGATGATCACAAGGAAGCAAGAGACTTCTTATGGAATCACAGAACAAAGGTAATACTTCATGCCCGTGAACTGCTCCACATCACTATAAACACAGTAGTATTAAATGAAGTGATAATTCTAACCATGGAGGGCTAGAGGAAAAATAAACAGAACCACCACAACTAAGGAGCTCCTTGCAAGAAAGTGACTTTTTGTCTCTGAGGAAAAACAGACTCGTGTTCTCAGTTCATGCTCTTCCTACCCATGATGACCACTGAACTAAAAAAGGCATTTTTAAAGCAGAAGGCAAGAAAGTAATTTGAAGGTCTAAGTTTCTATCAAAACAACAAGAGTCATCAATGCCAGCCCCAGAGGAAAAGGCAAGCACAGCCCCATAGGCACCCGCGGCACCTGGCAGCATCTCAGACCCATCTGGCACACCAGGGGCCACCTCCCCACTCACCAACACCATGCCAGTAGGTTTTGGCAGCTGTGTTTCTCCTCCCGGGGAAGCAGATTCCCCAAGGAGCTGGTGGTTGTGGTTTTTTAAATACAAGCATTCTCCCAATCTAACAGACCAACAGTCCTGTTTAGTCACAGAAGTAATACAGGATTATTTCTGAACTGCTGAAAGAAATTTAAAAGAAAAAAGAAGTCTGTTTTCCCGAAACCAGTCACTTTGTGTGCAAAATCCTCTAAAACTAAGGGAAAAGAGAAAAGCATGTTTGGGTGCTTCTGAAACATGCAAGTAGTATGTTTCTGTAGTAACAGGAAAGCAAACTCAGGACAGCATTTCTTGCCAATCTGAACAAAATATGAGGTTGAGTGATCACTCTATAGGAATGTTGTGGCTGTGGTTCTCCAGTATCAGCATGTCCCATGCTACCCATGTCCCTGCTCAAGATACTGAGGCTTCCCTGTGTTTCCCCTAAGCACTACTGAGCATCTGTCAAGCAGAAATGACTTGGGAGCTGTCTTATCCCCATTCTATAGCTGCAGTGGACATATGCTAAGCAAGCATAAAAATACCTGGTCATTCCTCTGATTCTTTTGAGGCTTTTTTCTTCTCTTTTCCCCCTTTTTTTCCCCCCCTTCACCACATGCAAAGGTATCCCAGTTGACTCAAAGGCTGTACTCTTACATGCATCTTTGCTGCAACTGGAAAAAACGGTCAGTCTTCCTTTCTTACAGAGCCTTGCACTGTCTTTAGTGAGCCTCCTGTGCAGGACTTGGCTCTCCCCACCCATCCAGCTCCACATTCCTACAAAAGGCTTCTCCAGAGTCATCCCTTTCCACTGCTCTGGTCTCTCCCTCGCAAATTACATTGTTTTGCCACAGAGCGTATCTGAGGGTGTGTCCTGGTACTTATCTCTGACACTGCTTTTAGACTCCCATGTGACCAGCTAACTGGCAAAGGATCTGTGCCACTGCAGAGAACAGTCTCCATACTCTGAGGGAGAAACAAGCCCTCTACCCTGCAGGCAGGAGCCATACAGAATGCTCTGCCTTTCTCCCCTCACCATGCTTGCTAACTTCAGCATGAACTTGGAGCACTCAGTGCTGAAGACATGCTACTGAGTCATCTCCATTGCATTTTTGTTTCCCTTCAACACCTGAGCTGTCACAGCTATGGTCTCCTAGCAAAAGGTTGCACAGGGAATCATCAGATTTAATGATACTGGTGTAAACAAACACACATTAAAAGATTAATCTTTTCAAGCTAGAAATTCCAATTCTTAGTGTATCTCACTGTACAGCAATGCCTGACACTGCTTTAGGAAGCTGGGAAGTTTATTTTAGGTTTAACTGCTACTTTGCAAGGGCCATTTTGTTCAATCCCTTCAGACCTTGTCCCCTTGATCCATGTCCAGAGGGGACAGACCCCAGGCGAGCACCCCCCTTCTGCAGACACTTTGCAGTCCTTGTCCACGGTCAGGTCAAGGCCTGAGCAGTCCAGTCCTTAATGTGGCTTTGGCAAGGAAATGCCACCCTTCCTCCACCAGCATCCACCAGGTTAGTACCACAGCAGGCAGGCAGGAATAGGGAAGAAATGAGACACCACAAGAACTCCTGATAACATGGATCAATGCCTGTAAAAACCACTCAGTAGGGGAAACTTCTGCTCTTTCTGTACATTCTGGCCAAGCTTATATGCAACCTCTGTCAAGTTCATGGCATTAACTCTAGTGGAAGGTGAGTTTATATGTAGAAATACAGTAGTCAGTAAAAAATGAATACTAGTTTCAGTGTTGTCAGCTCAGCATTGCTCCTAACAATATTGCGGGCTTTTTTTCTTGAAGTAAGAGTGTCCAGCTCCATACGACTGCTCCTTACAGAGGTTTTAGTCAAAGTGTGCCAAGAGTGCACTGAAAAAAAACCAAAACATTTTCCCTCCACCTCAAACAGGTAAAAGCTTTTAGCTTAAAAAAAACCAAAAATCTGACTCAGCCTTTCCTCTGCATAAAACAGACAACTTTTTCTTCACTGTGCAAGAGTGGGTTAACGAAGAGCACACAGGCAGAGAAACTGAAAGCATTATGAGTTATGAATTGTTTGTGTCCTGGTACCCTAGAAATAAAACCCCATACACAGTAAGTACAGATGCTCAACATCACTCTAAACCCTTAGCTGCAGGGTTTGTCTTATCACAACAGCACAGGTTTTCAACCTTCTGAAAAAGCCTGAAACACCTTTCCAAGCAGCTGTATGAAGAACTGCAGCTATTTCCACACTCCTTTGAAAGAAAAAAAGCCAACTAGATTGGAAAGGAAGTATTTTCTTTCTGCTTAAGCTAGTTTGAAGAATGTTGTGGGGTACGTTAATGTCACGGCATTTATTGCAATAAAATGGTGCTCCAGTACAGTAGGAGCAGCATCACAGAATTCCTGAACCACGGCCAAGACTAGTGCCCATTTCATACAAGTTCCTATTCAGAAGCCAGTCTACTATATTTGCCATTTAAATTGCAAATAGGAGCCATGACTTCCAGAACTTGAAGTACAAGAAGCTTCACAGAAAGTTTCTCAAGGCAACACCCTTCAACGCTATTCCTCACTTCACTAGTTACAATGCTCTGAGCTGAGCCCAAGTGGGATTGTGATTCATACACTGCAGTCAGCAACTAAACGGGTTGATTACAGAAAGCAAAAGCGTTTTCTGTTCCTTTCCTATGTGTGTGCATATGTACACACAAACACACGTGCGTATCCACTGCCCTGTGCTGGAGCAGAGAAGCCCCTCTGCAGCAGTCAGAGCTCTACCAGCTGCTCCTGCTGCAGCATGAGCAGATGAGATAGTGGCTCAGAACAAAGTCACAGGTATCTTCAAATTACAGAAAGAAGAGAGCCCTCCAGGCCTCTTCTTGCTAATCTGACTCTAGCAGGCACTCCCATAGACAAATATGTTTGTTTATACAACACCAAACTCTCTGAAGAGCAGCGAGCAAGGACAAGACAGCTGCTCCACTGCAAAGGAGCAAGAGAATAATTGCTCCAAGATTCAACATGAGCTCTGATTGTATGCTACAACACTTCTTTGCCTATGATACATTAAAGTATTAGCACATCTTTGTATTGCACAAAATTCCCAAGGGAAAGCTCAGCATTTAAGACCAATGCTGCAAACCCTTGCTTTTTGCTTTTGTTCAGCAGCAGATAGCCCTGGGGATAGCACAGGCACACACTCTGTACAGGTGGCCATGCTGGGCACTCTCCTCAGGAGTCAACAGTTTTTCCAGATTTTCCCAGGACTCACCTCCCAGTTTGTATGTTCAGCACTTACAGGCTGTGCAAAGACACAATTAACTGAAGGCTAATGAATGCTGTCAGCTAGGTACCCCTTAAACCACAAACACCATCTGGGGAGAAAGCATCACCACCTTCCCCACAGCCATATCCTTTCCTGCTGAAGCTTTCTCTTGTCAGACTTCAAACTGCTCAGTTCTTGCTCACTGACTTTTGCAATACAGCCGTGCCCTACCTACTACCTGGCCAACAATGATCCTAGAGACCTCTAGTACACTTCCCTCATCCGTTTCCAGACTGAAAAAGAAAAATAAAATCCCAGTTCATGCACAGTTCCTGATAACAGAATCCCTCCTCTTCCTTCCCAAACATCACCAAGCTCCACTGCAGGTGGGCAGAAGACCAGAGCAGCCCACAGCACCACAGGGCACCAGCACACTCTGGATTTATGCAATGACACCATCTTTCATCTTGTCTAGGTCCTTCAGTCCAAAGATGTTTTTTCTCTGCCGTTGCTGAGCACCCACCTGGTGCTTTTATGAAGCCATCATAAACTTTTCTTCCAAGACTCCACTGCTCTGTGGCAGCAGCTGCTGCCCCCAAAACAAATAATTCCTAACTCCAGGCTGCCTCCCACACGATACCAGATGCCTGCCTTTGGTGAGTGTCACACTCCCTTAGCCTGCTAGGTCAGCAGGCACCCATCTCCATCTGAATACTGCCTGCTACTCAAGCACTGAAGTGTTGCCTCACATGCCTTCCCATGCTAGGTGAGACACCTGACCACCACACTCTGCTCTTGCATGCTGGCTCCACCCCACCCCAGCCTTGCAACTGCTCCGTCGGTTATTTCATCCCTGCTGGATCTTACTCAAGGACTGCTTAGTTTCCGCAAGAGCCCCGAGATTTCCTGGAGGCACTGAAGAAGGGAACTAATACCAACTGCCCTTGCTCTCCAAGCCAGGCTTTTCAGGGCTTCCAGTCAACTCAGTGAAGTCTGACTTCCCCTTGCAGCAGCCAGTCTCTCTTCTCCAATGTCACATCTTTACATGTGCACCAGCTTTTTATTTTAAAAAGTCATTCTTCTCCTCTGCCTCTTCCAGAGGCACCACTGAGAGTGCACCACTCTCTAGATATCCCAGAATAAAAACCAAACCCACAACCTTACATTCATTTCATTCCAGCCCTTCAGCTGACCCTGGAAAGTTGTTCATCAGCACCTGCTGCTGTTTTGCCACATCTTCATCGAGATGTCAGTTCAAGTCTATGAGGGATTTGGAATTAAACTGGCACAGAACTTCCCCAAGGTCTTCCTCAGACACCCCTAGAAAGAAGAGGTTCCACAGAACCTCATTCCCAACACTCTACACTAGGACAGATTACAGTCTGTAATCCCTCCTTGGTCATAATGTGTCCAAAGGGGATGTGTTAGTTGGATTTGCTTTTGCAAGTTATTCCTAAAGCCTGCCTTTGGTACCTTACTGTATTTTTCTATTCGACCTGCCAGCATTTATGAGCTTTTATACTTTTCCTTTAGCCACAGCTTCAACTTTTTCAGCTTCCTAATTTTTGTTTTAATAGCCTCCTATACACTCTCTGCTTCCTCCTGCCCTCACTCAAGTCTGATGGAGACAAATACACACCTCTGCAGGTTTCCTACAAGCCACTTGAATTCCTCACCTGTCCTTTTCAGAAAGCTTGACATGAAGAGGAGGTAGTCTCAACTTGATCACAGATTCACAGGCCCTTCTAGCTTCACTTGGTGAAGGAGGTGCACTAAATAGAACAACGCCCTTGCCACCATTCTAAGCAGCACTTGGGCAGCAGGACCCCACAGCCATGGGCTCCTCAGAAGCAAGAGGAAGCCTGTTCCCCCTGTTGGGAGGGGGTAGTTCCCAAGGCCAAGAGTCACTGATGGAACCTTCAATTTTAGGACCAGAATCCCACTCATGGACGACAGTTTCTCAATTTACTTGTGTTACTTTGCACATCTCCAGTACCAAGAGAAATATTTAAAGCCTTCTTTCTTACTAGAGTTGTTCCTCAATCCAGTGCTGCCTACCCCAAGACATCTTTCTTTTTACTCTGGTTATGGAGGCCAAACAGCCTAAAATAGCCCAAGACATTGTTACTTTATTCCTCCATGAAAGACACGAGGGTCACCAATACCACACTTAAATCTTCCCTTGTATCTACACCCTGCCCAGATTGTCCATGGAGCGAGCCCTGACATCCAAAGACTGTTCTACCTGGTCTAGAAACATTTATCTCTGGGTAACCCAAGCTGCCAGCATTTACAGCCTCTTGGTGCTTCCATCTGGTTTTTGGGATGCTCTGAGAAGCATTCATCTCCCTTTATTTTTCTTCATTTTCTCACATCATAGCCAGGCACCACCAACATCTGAGGAAGCCACCTGAAGGGCTGCACCTCTGTGGAGCCCCTGGGCAGCAGCGCTACTCAGGGAGGCTGCAGCAGCCTACGCATGGTGCAGCCCCTTCCCTACCACCACACTTCCCTCCACCCTCTCAACAGCTCAAGCAGCATCTGTACTTACTGGGCACCTAAAGGTGCATGTAAAGCTGAGCTTTATTACCATGACAGCCCCAGGCAATAGATATTTCCCGAGCTAAACAAAAATGTGCTCCTTCTCCTCAGCCCTGGGCCCCAAAAAGCAAAGTAGTGCTGCTCACATTAAGAGCATTTTTTGAGGCAATACCATTGTCACAACAATCATACCTGTAGTGTAGTTTGTAGAAAGTCTGGAGTTTTAAAAAAAGCAACTCATGAGTATTTCCTCCTGTTTCAAAAGGGTTAACACCTCACTGACCCAGAGGTTTCATCCAGTGCATTGTTAGGCTTTATATTCATAGCAGCTGTAACTCTCTAAACAGGACACCTCCCCACTCACTCTCCTGGTGAGTCTAAGGTGGCAATATGTACTTTCCCATGCCCTTGTAAAGTTTCCTGGCACAATTTCCCTCAGTTGCAGCCCAGCTCCATTTTCTGACTTAGCTGAAATCCATTTTTGAGCATTGCATCTTCCAGTTATCCCACATGAAATAGCATAAATTACTCCAGAAGTAGCTTCTTATCACAGCCCCAACTTAATTTCTCCACATCAGAAGGTAACAAGGAACTGCACACAGACAGCCAAGAGAAAATCCTTTTTTTACATCTCACACTTCACACCTATACATTAGGAATACAGTTGTCCTGTGTTCCCTGCATGCTTTTCTGAAAGGCAGACAAGGCTGAATTCAGATGTCTACACCCCCAGTGCTTCAGCAGCCACCATAACCTGTTACACCACCCACGGCTGGCACAGGACCAGACAGCTGTGCCAGACACTGAACGGGAGATGCCATTTCCACGAGTGACGGTGCCGAGCTCCTGCGTTCAACTGCTGTAGGCTCCTCTGCAGGAGACGCTGCCCAGAAGATGGGAGGCAGAAGCCCCCGTGTCTCACCACTCCCTGCCGCAGCCTTCACACCGGGAAAACTAGTACGAGCACTGGGAGACTTTCTGGCCCAGCAGTGTATGGAGGGGGAAACTACCCCCGCAGCCAGCATCCCCGCACACGTTCACGGGCACAACACGCACAGCCAGCCTTGCACTAACCACCGTCCTACCAGATAAAAAAAAAGTTGTAAGCAAGCAAGGTAGTGAGCCAAGTATGCGTCTTGTTCAGGCGCCTCCTGACGAGGAGAGGGCACGCAGCGCTCCGAGCACCGCAACAGGTAACCCGGCACCGCTCCCGGGACGCGCCCGCCCCAGCGAGACACTGGCCGGGGGTGGCCCTCGAGGGAGAGCTCCGGGGACCCCGCCCGGCTGCGGGGACAGCGGTGCGGGGCAGACTCCGCTGCCACCGCCACCGCCCCGCCCGGGCACCGCGGCTGCCCCGGGGGAGGCAGCAGGGGAGCCCCGAAGCGTGCAGGGACGGACGGACGGACAGACGGCAGCGCACGGCCGGACACCCGCCCCCTCCTGACGGGCAGCGGGGGGGAAAGTAAGAAAGACGGAAAAACACCCAACAACATCAATAAAAACAAAACTAACAACAAAAAGCCCAACACCCCCTACCCCCCAGACCACCAGCAGAATAAATCCACCACCCCAGACCACCAGCAGAATAAATCCACCACCCCAGACCACCAGCAGAATAAATCCAGCCCCCAAAGCAGCAGCAGAATAGATCTACCCCCCCAAAGCAGCATCAGAATAGATCTACCCCCCCAAAAGCAGCAGCGGAATAGCTCCAGGGCTGCCGGCGCTTCGCCCCGCTCAGCTCCGCTCCCTTCCCGGGCAGTCCCACCGCGGGCTCCCGGGCTCCGGCTCCGCGCCCTGGGCTCCGCAGAGGGAGCTGCCCCGGGACCAGGCGCGGGCTCCTCACCCAGAAAATGAAGTTGAAGCCGAAGAGCAGGTACTTGATGCACTTGGTGCCTCCTTTGACGGGCATGGCGGCGGCAGGGGTGCGGCGGCAGGACGGTCACAGGCACGACACCTCCAGCCGGCACCAAGCCCTCGATCGGACTCTCAGCTCCGTCTCCCGGGCTCCCCTGCCCCGCGGCTGCCCGGCCTCCTGCCCGGCCCCCTCCCCGCCCCCGGACCGAGCGCCCAATGACCCGCACCTGCCGCCGCCCCGCCCGGGGAGAAGCCTTCCCTCCGCCTCCCCTCCGCCTCCCCTCCGCCTCCCCTCCGCCTCCCCCCCGCCCCCCCGCCGCCCCCCCGCCGGGCCTGCGC
>JAOEGS010012037.1:51399-62684 GCA_025447755.1 Corythornis vintsioides | reverse complement strand
GATGACATTGAGAAAAGTCTGGCTCCATCCTCTCTACACTCACCCTTAACATATTTATAAACATTAATGAGGTCCCCGCTCAGTCTCCCCTTCTCCAGACTAAAGAGCCCCAGCTCTCTCAGCCTCTCCTCATAAGGGAGATGCTCATATGCTAAAGCTCTGTTTCTATTTGTCTCCAGATTAACAATTAGGCTTGAACACTTAGAGCTACAAATTCTTCTACACCTCAGCTAAAGGTAGTGCTTGTTTTCTGCAGTCTTCAATTTTTAAACAAGCAACAGAAAAACAATCCACAGTAAACTTTCATTTCCACTTTTTCCTACTTAAAATTTTCTTGACATCGCAAACTTGCACCTCTCGGAACATTTTTCTGTAATAAGTTCCACAAGGGTCTGCAGGTGTTCAGAATATTCTACCACTTCTCTCCTTCTGAACATTTATGTCAGGAGATGATCAAGGAAGGGTGAGCAAGGCAACAGATTTACTTGGTAAAGGTCACTTAACATTTGTAGCTTCTTAGCAATACTGCGCTTCCCATAAAAGCCTAAAATCTTTTATTCATTTGATTAGTCCAGTGAGAGGACCTTTTGATTTGCAGTCTGAACTACAACATTCAAGGGCCATTGTTACTTCTCAACTCCAATCTATCCTATTAAACACAGGTTATAACTTCACACATTCCAGACTGAATGGATTCCAAAAGTCTCTGCTACCTTAGCACATGCAATTAGAGCCAAATGTAAGTGTATAAAACTGAATGTGAGTAGATTATTTAAATATCCAGAGGAACAGAGTACAATTAACACGAAGGCACTGCTACCTGGAGAGGAAGATCAGCATCTGAGAATCTAAACTCTAAATATATAGTCACCTTGGAAGCTGACATTCATGCAACCCAAATCCAGTAATGTATCAGTCAATACCAGAATTTTAACTACCACCACTTCCCTTAAAAGAAGAGTTATTTTCAGATCTGCTCTGTGCACTGGCTTCTCTCCCTCAAACACCACACAAGCATCATGCTTTCAGTTAACTCTAAGATAGGAAATCTGGCATGGAAATATTGCTGCTAGGTGTGTTTTGTGCTTTAAAGCAGTCTGCGTCGAGGAGGCAAAGGATTTGCAGCTCAGAAACTGCTGTGACTGCGAGACAAATATAATTCTTGTCTGTGACATATTCTAGATGACATTGACAAATCACTTTGAGCAAAGATAAGAACCGACCAGGTCTTGTTCTCTAAGAAAGCTGGCCTCAGGTCTCCCACATCTGTAAAAGGTAAATTCACAATGACTTTTATACCATGACATTTCCCAATTGCTATTTTAGCTGTTGAGTTTTTACAGTTAATGAATAATGAATGTAACTAACTTAGTAGAGTTACTCAGACAAAACTGCAAAAACTGATCCTGCTCCTAGTGAAATCCATGCTGATGGAGAACCAGATAGGCTATATGTGACTGGGGGCCTAGAAGAAAGCTGGAGAGTGCCTTTTTACCAGGGTACATAGTGATACAACAAAGGGTGATGGCTTTAAACTGATAGAGGGTACATTTAAAATAGGTGTAAGGAAAACGTTCTACACTATGAGGGCAGTGAGACACTGGGACAGGCTGTCCAGAGAGGTGGTCAGTGCCCCATCCCTGGAATCATTTCAGCTGAGGATGGATAGGGTTCTGAGCAACCTGCTCTCTTTGCAGATGTCCCTGCAGAGGGATTAGACTAGATGAGCTTGAAAGGTCCCTTCCAACCCAAACCAGTCTATGGTTCTACAAATTACAGTAGCAGATCTTAAGAAGCAAAGCCACTCACACAACAGAAGATCAAAGCAGTAAGAAGCAGCACTCAATCCTCTCAAGCAAAGCAAAACCCACTTGGAAGCAGGAAGCACCTTTCCAGGCTGCTATTTTTTCGTTTGTTTTTAAGGAAGAAAGAGGAAGGAGTTGGAGATGACAAAAATGACATGAACTGGAACCTCTATGGCAGCCCTCAGCCCTCCATCAGATTGAGAGCTTCTTTTACACCTGGAAGCCTCAACGAGCCCTCAGAGAACTCGGCTTTCACTCTGGCAAGACAGAAACCACCCCAGAGCAGCAAGCCAAGCCGATAGGGCAACAGCAGCTCCCGCGTTCCTGGCTCCTTGAGGCACCGGCACCTTCTCAAGATGACGGCAGCCAAGCCAAGCGAGGGCCGCGGGACGCGAGGCGGCCAGGCCCCGGCTCACAACGCTACTTACAGGCAGAAGACGTGCTCGCACCGCCCCAAGGACACGGGCTCCCGCAGGACGCCAGCGCTGTGGGCAGAGGAAAGAGAAACGCAGCGGTTTGAACACATACGGCCTGCACAGCGCAGCGGCAGACGAGCCGCAAGGGCCACGGGTGGGGGGAAGGAGGGGGGTGAATCAGTTACCAGCGAGCGCAGCTCAGTGCTCTCTCCAGCCGCTCCAACGAGGCGCTAGTGCGAGCCCAGGAGAAGCTGTTCAGTGCCATGAGAGCGGCGGCGAAAACCCGACTGCCCGGAGCCGGCCGGCCGCCAAAAGAACCGCACAACACCAACAGAAGCACTTCCCGCCGCCGCAGCTTCAAAACCCCCGCCCAGCTCCGCTGCGCATGCGCCGAAGGCCGCGAGCCTGACAGCTGCGCGCCCTCGGAGCCGCGGGGCGGGGGCAGCGGAGGGGCGGGGCCGCCCTCCAGGGGCAGGGCCCCCGGTAGCGGGGCGGGACCACGCGCTAGGGGGCGGGGTCATCTGGGCCACCCGCGAGGGGCGGGGCCAGTGCCGTTGGAGTTGGCCCAAAACTGAACCCAGGATTTGAGGTGTGGCCTCACCACGGGTGTGGCCTCACCAGGTGGATGATCCCTGCCCTAGTCCTGCTGGCCACACTAGTGCTGAAAAAAGCACCAGGATGCTGATGTCCTTCATGGTCACCTGGACACACTCTGGTTCCTATACAGACAAAACAGGAGGAACTGAGATACCTCAATAGCATCAAAATCAATCAAATATCTGCAGAAGATGCATATATCTTCTTCCAGATTCTGTTGATCTATCATGAACATGTCTAGTGCAGCACAAAATAGTCACACCCCAAGGAGTCCTGAAACAGGTGAATGGCCACAGTGTCATGATCCTGAGGGTCTGTTCCTCTCACACCTGGTACTCAGCCCAGACAGGGCACCTACCCTGTGCCAATGTCTTTCCACCTCAACCTTAAAAAGTCACCACCAGTCACCACCAAGGGTGGTTTTTTTCCTCAGCCTGTGCATCCAGCAGCATCCTGGAGTTCAGTCCAGTCTCCCACTTTTTACAGGTTTCTGTTTTTGAGGTGGTACCTCCATAAATGCAGCCCCTGCCATCCCTGTACAGTGTAATTACTGAAGCACATAAAGCAGTTATAGTAGGAATTTATCACTTTCAGGTAGAAATACTCCTGGCCAAATAAAAGATAGAGCAGGGACGCCAGAAGCGATTTATAACAGGCTTACTGACATTTCGCATCGAGAGGCTCCGCTGGTGAATAAGCATCAAGCCATAAATCTCAGAGCAAACATGATTAAAGCAAGCAAGTTATTCTTCGAGGGAACTTCATCGTAAAAGGATGCAATGGCATGGAGCCACAAAATTTGGTTGGTGACAGTGGTAGAAAACAGCCGTCAGAGCTGTGTCCTGGCAGCCCATCCAAAATTTCAGCAGTGTTTATCATCCTGTGTTTCCCTCTGTTTGCTTCCTGGGGGTGGATGGTTTCCCCTTGTCCCAGCTCATCAGCAGTGAGCAGTGAGATGTTGGGTACCACTTCCCAGCTGAGCAATGGCAGCATGATGAGAGGGACTAATTTGACTGCTGGTGACAAGAACGGTATTTTCCACAGCTCTTGCATCATCTGGAGAGAAGGACATCTACTCAGATGAGTGTTAAACCAGGGATGAAAATATTCTTACTAAGTTGTCCTTGTCTTCCAAGAAGGAGATTCTTCAGTTCTCACGTTTCACAATACTCTGCTTCAGTGGTTTGTTCTCTCTGCATCTCCTGAACACAGGGCTTGTTTTAAAATGGGATTATTTTTTTAAAAAAATTATTATTATTTATGGAAGGTTAAATACTTATATTTGCTACTAATATTACCCAGAGTCAGCAGCACACAGGATGGGAAACTGAAATCTCTCAGTTCCATGGATCTGGGAAAATGTGCTGTTGTTGTCTGGGCAAGCTGAAGTGTCACAGGGTGAAACAACTTTTTAAAATCAATGCCATTCTATCTTCTAACCTTCAAGAACCCAGCAAACTCCATTTTGTCTTTCTCTGTGCTCTTAACTCCTCAGCTTTACCCATGACAAAGAAACCTGAGGTATGCCCAAAGGATTAAACAACAGCCCATTCTTTGGTGCTTTACAGGTGACTCCCTCCTTGTAGAGTCAGGGCCTAAGGCCTGAGTTGGGAGGAGTTGTCCCCAACCCCATACCTCTCCTTTTGACAGAGGGGAAGGCTGTTTTTGTTTTTGCTGTCATCAGCGGCACAGCAGTTGTGGTGCTGCGCTTGGATCCAGCTGTGAAAAGCGCAGTTGTAGCTCCATAATAGGCTGTTGTTTTCTGGTGCTCAGGAAACTTCCCATTGAGTTAATAAAATCCAGCAGTGTCCCCTTTGCTCATGTCCTGTCACCCCTGGCAGTGAGGATTGGCAGGACCTCTGCCATGGAGGGGAGCAGCTCTGGAGCAGGAAACATCTGTGGAGGCCAGTGTGGAAGTGAATAAAAACCAAAGGCAAACCATGCCTTGTGAAGACACTCATGCCAGATGTTTCCTGACAACAGGTGGGCTCAGGCATGTTTCTGGTAGGACCATCCTCACGACATTGTCCTTTCCTCTCTTGGAGGAGGAAAGGGAGAGGTTTCTTGTCCTGCCCAAAAGGAAACTTGTTCCCAAGCACTGCAATGCGGAGGACTAGCACATCCTATGGTACCTCTTCCCATCTTGTGTGTGTGCACCAAAACATCTGGAAGAAGGAGAGGGATGACAGTGGAGTATGCAGCTGAAGGGCAACATCACTCCCTTCCCTGGGCTGCCGAGAAAGCTGGGATAGGCATCTGCTCCCTCATACTGCCAAAAACCAGTAAACTCACAAAATAAGTTAAAACAACCATATGTCCCTTGAAAACTGACAGATGCAACCTTAACATCCTATTCTCTCTTACTTGACCACCTCATGATTGTCCTGTGCTCCAAAAAAACCAGCACCCAGCACCTGTCAGTGCATCTGGGTTACTAAAAGATGGTACAAAGCCTTGCTGCCAAGATGAAACTTTAATGCAATTTGAAGCATTCAGCGCAGGTTACAAGCAACACTTGATCCATAGATCTCTTGAGTCAACTTGGCATTTATGCTCACAAAATATGAGATGCCAATATACACTGTACAGGACAATAAACCAGATAAGTGCCTTCTCTTCCTTTCCTCCAGCTGAAATATGTTTAGTGTCCCTCTCAATAAATCCACGTGTGTGTGTGTCATCTCCATTGTGCAGAGGCATTATGTGTGAATTTGCAAACATTTACCACTAAGTTAAAGGGAGGCAAAGCACTGCCCTGGGCAGCCAATACTTAACAACTACTCACATTTGAGAAAGATGTAAAAAAAGTCATGAGTGATTCATTCTCTCTAATTCTGTCAAGGTTAAGGGGTTGATGTTCTTGGAAATCTAAGCAATGTCTTCCTCTGAAGTGAATTACAGCAACCAATTGGGCAATCAGCATCAAAAAAAGATGCAGAGAACAGGGGGAAGCAAGAAATAAATCTCTAAATTTGGTTTATGCAGTATTTAAAGTGCAAGTAAAGCCATTCCAGGCAGTAGAAGACCCACACACTTTAAAATAAATTTGTTGTGTGACAGAAATCCAGTAAAGAGGTTTGGGCAGCGGTGTGATGGAGAGTGACAGTCAGGTGGGTACATGCATGAATCAGCCACCCCATACCCACTGAGGCCACGAGCATCTTCACTGTGGTAAGCCCATGATGGGGTTTTCAGTGTGGAACTTTGGAGCAAACCTCATGCTGAAGTATGGTGCTTGGCTTCTGAGGAAGGGGAAACATCCTTGTCTGCCTCCTGCTTCCTTTCAAAGTGCTGCCCATCTGGTAAAGACCCTTTTATGTCAATACACCTGTACCTGATGTTTTATTCATTAGTGATGTTCCCCAGATGTTTTTTAACAGATATACAATTATTACACTGTTCTTTATGTATCAGTAAGGAGCTTGCAGAGGGAGGCAGTTCCCTCCAGTCCCACAAGTCAGTAATTTTCCTGGAGTTTAAAAAAGCCAAAACATCTGCAAGGAGGGTGTCCCCCTTTCTCATC
Source organism: Corythornis vintsioides (assembly GCA_025447755.1). Classification (NCBI taxonomy): domain Eukaryota; kingdom Metazoa; phylum Chordata; class Aves; order Coraciiformes; family Alcedinidae; genus Corythornis; species Corythornis vintsioides. The sequence goes on along the minus strand of JAOEGS010012037.1, from coordinate 56,343 downwards.
CACTTGAAAACAGAGCACATCCCGACACCACCACACCTCATGAGGAAGGAGTGCTCAACTGCAATGTGCCGAGTGTCTGCAGAGAGTGACATGATGGATCTGATTCAGCAGAAGACTAAAAAAAAAGTGGGAGGGGCAGTGTCATGCTTTGAATTCCCTCTTTCCCCAGATGCCTGAATCAAAGCTTTTACCGGCTTAATTGGCTCCTCAGGCCACCCCTCTGGGGCCAGTTATGCCATGTGCCCAAAGCCCTGTGAGCTATCTCACCATGGTCTCAGAGTTATCATGGGTGCTGGCACTGACTTGAAAGACACAGGGCTGCTTAGATTATTCAGCGCAGTAATTTGGTGGGGGCTGTGAGTGTTCAGATTTCAAATATTGAGGAATTTGATTCCCAGAAGGAAATAATAATAATAATTTAAGTCTATTACACTTTCAGACTAAGCAGCACAGTCAGCATTGCATTGCACAGCATTAAATGATTAGTCAAGTCTCAATAACGGGAACATCTGCTGGTGTTAGACATGGCATTTTTAATTAAAGGCAGCAGAGGCAGCAGCAGCGAAGCCTGTGGTTCATTGGTTCCACTTTTGCCATGAGAGTTGCTAAATCCAAAGGGCACTTGTATAAAAGGTTTGGTCGGAGGATACACTCTGAACTCAGCACTGTGGAAGCATAAGTGTAAAAGCAGCTGAAGTGCAGATAATTTATACTGGTGTCCACCAGGCCCATCACTGTGATGGGGGATCTCTTTGAAACTCTGTCTGGGTCAAAACCATGGGGGATTTTACAAAATTATTACCCTTCTGGGTTTTTTTCCAAAAGAGGGAGAAGAGGGGCTTCTGACCAAAAGGCAAGCAACAGAGTGCCCTGCACCTAGCATTGTGGCTGGGAACCATGTGTGCCCCTTTGCTTCAGCAGCTGCTGGTGCTCCCCTGCTCCTGGGGCTCCCCACCAGTATCTCCTCTCCAGGTGTGAATGGCAGAATCATCAAGCCTCCTGGCTGCGCATGGCTGCCTTCCCCTTGATGCAGAGGGGGCCAGGATTTCCCTTGACAAGCCCTGCAGATGGTGTTTGTTTGCTCAGCCACGATAAAAAAGAAAAATATTTGGTGCAATCTGCTAGCAGGCAGAGGCAGACATATGGTTGGTGTGACACAAACCGGAGTGCTCGGGAAATCACAGTCAAAGCTTTGTAGTGGCTTTTAGATGTTGGATTGCCCTTGAGCTGAGCAGGTTACAAGTCCAAGGAAATACTGGAAGAACCTGGGTGCAGGTTTTGAACAGTTGCTGCTGTGGCTTGAATCTCCTTGTTATTAGTCTCACTCTAATTAGTCCCGCTATACCATCCCTGTTGTACTAGAGTTATTACAATTAACCCAATTTTAATTAATGTGAGTCTCAGCTCTGGCTCCACGCTTGGAGAAATTCTCCCTGTTTTGATGTCTGTTCATCTGGCATGCACAAAACACAGGTTAAAAGAGATGGAAGCAATTACACACCTGGACATGACAGTCAAGGTGTGGGTGCAGCATCGCTTTCAGTCTCTTGTGACTTTTGAGCCTCTTATTAAGTGTATCATTGCATCATCAAGCCAGTGGGTAATCTTTGGGCCACTAAAAAAAAATAATATAATCCCTTTTATTTCACTTCTATTTAAATTTTAAAAACTCAAACACTAATTCTTCCAATTATTCCTATTTCCCAGATACCAAGGCCTATTTCTTAATAGGGAGTAACCATCAGCTAAGACAGAGTAGGTGACATGAGGAATTTTGGAAAAGGTTCCTGGGACTGTTGTGGGGGTGGTGGGGCAGTGGACCACAACTCCAGAGACACAATGGGACTCTCCATCATTTAAAGTCTCTGTGTCAATCCTATACTAAGGGAAATGTTGAAGTCTGTGCTTGCCCCACTGTAAACATTTGGGGTTTGTGTGTTATGTTTTGGGTCTTTTTCTTTTAAATGAAGGAAGCACAATTGTTTCCTTTCTGTCAGGGTGCCTTTGTCAGGATTTAATTCCCCTTTTCCTTATACATCTCCTTTTGAAGATGTACGGCTTCATTTGAAGTTCTTGTTTTTAAATTTACCTTTCAGCTGCTTCATGCTCTGTGAGGTCAGTGAGGGATCTCTACTCCATCAGTCAGGACTCAGCAACTCTGGTTTCATCAGGATAAAACAGATTACAGGGACTGTGGGCACTGGGCTTATTTTGGGGAGAAGTTTGCCATGACTTATTACTAGTAAACCTGCTTCACTTGGAAGAATTCAAGGGAGTTGGGCTACGCCCAAGTGCTCAAGGGCAGGGACCAGTGTTGTGTCTGAGTACAAGATGGGGATCCCTAGCATGTGAAGCACCATCCCCACTGAATTCTGAGAGGAGGGATGAACCCACTTCTTCAGCCCTAGCATGAGCTCCACATTGAAAACACTAGGCACAGTCTTCCTAGTGCCTCTACCAGCCTTGCTCTAGTGCATTAGTGGCTCAGCCCCACTTTTTAGCATGAAAAAAGTAAAAAAATTGGGAAAAAAATAGTGGCAAGGAGTAAAGCTGGCATTTCTGGAGGATATGAAATGCAAGTGCAATGCTTTCTCAATTCAAATTAAAATGCTCCTTCCCTGCTAAACCTTCCTTCCAAATGCAGGAGCAGAGGGCTCACACTGTGCAGATCTTACAGAGCATTTTCCTGACTCACTTCTGTCAAGGTCAACTTCACAGAGGGATGAAACTAAAGAACAAAAGTCCCAGCACATCTATATGTGTTTACAAGTAAGGATATAAATTTTTTTTAATGGGTAAGTATATTCTTTTCTTTTTTTTTTTTTTCTGTGCTAATCCACACTAAACCCTAACTAACATGATAGCAGTTCCTGATGATTTATGTCGTTATAACAAAAACCAGCAACCACGTGCCACTTAGCCAATGATTAATGGTCCTTATTTGCAGTGCATTCTGCTCAGGTCTGCAGTTAACACTTGCAAACATCAAAGGAGAGTTCAACTTTCCTTTTCTCCTGCATTTTGAGGCCACACCACAAATCCTGCGCGAGCAGCCCTGACGCCTGCATTTTAATACACAAATAGGATTGGTATAAACTGCCGTAAGAAATGTCAGGCTGACCCGAGAGCAGAAGGGGCTACTTCCCTTTGGTCTGGGAGGCAGGTCTGGCTTCACCTGCCCCTGCAGGGAAGAGTTGCCAAATCCACAGTGGTGGTTGACACTATTGCACCCTCCCCTCCGAGCTAGCAGATTCTGCCACTCAAGCGTACCACACAGTAATCACCAACTACTTTTGTCCTCTGATTTTCCTCTAAACCCGCCTCTCGGTTCATCTCTGAGGAAAGCGAGATGGTTCATGAGCTGCTCAGCAGAAACACCCCTCCCTGAGCCAGTGTATACCTCCAGGCCAGCACCCACATTGCTCCATCTGGGACTCTCCCAGCCCTGAGCTATCCAAGCCCAAAAGGTACCTTTTCCTGCTCCACCCCACAAACAAGTCCCCTCAGGGCTGGGAAAGGCCAGGGTCCCAGGTGGAGCAGCACTGGCTCTTGGAGGAGGTGATTCTGCAGAGAAGCTCACAAACCAGCTCACAAACCTCAGAGGTGAACTGTACACCAGCACTGTTGTGTTGGTTTTGGATTGCTGTAATAGTTGCAATATGAACTCTGTGAAACTACATCCCTTGGCTCTGTCTCCTCCACCATCCACAAAGGCAGGCAACAGGCACAGAGAAACCCATCCCATCCCATCCTGTCCCTCCCCCAGTAGGCTGTGGCTGCACCCTTTCCAACATCTTCATCCCTATCTGGCTGATCAGGTGTGGCTCTGATTTCCCAGGTTCCTGAAACAGAATGGATCCAGCAGCATTACAGCCTGTTTTGTGGAGATGGATGAGAGTGATAACCAGTGTTAAGCTGATTAAGCATGTGGGCTCAAAATTTGTTTCTCTTACTGACATTGAAAGTACTTAAAGAAACAAGGAGGAGCAGATGAAGAAGCACATGCTCCTGTGCCCCTATCAGTGTTGAGCTCAGAGCAAGATGATATGATTTTATACTAAATTTGGATCCTGAAGGTACTAGCACACAACAGCTCATAGGCAGCAATAGGCAAAGAGGAGACTCTTTCAGCTGTGCTTTCTCTCTTAGACAGGATTTTAAATAGGAATTTTGGAGGAGCACGATGTGGTCTCACAGTCTGTGCAGTCCACAGCAGCCCAACGATCAGCTTTGTCAGGGACTTTAAGGCTCCAAGCCAAGGACCATACTCCTGACTGGCACCTGCTGCACCCAGCTGCTTTCAGGGTGGTGTTATGCTCAAGATTAGAGGAAGAAAGTTTTAAGTTCCTGTACCTCACATAACTCCCTGAAGATGACCATGGAACACTTAGAAGCAACCTAGAGCTTCTAGCATTTCTTAATGTTTGCATTGTTAACTCTTTAACAAGTTATCGAAGTAAACTCAAACACTTCAGCTTCCACAGTTCCTGGATGCAAGGCACGTTCAGTCACTGCAAGAGACCTTATGTATGAAAAATCATAGAATCATCGAATCATAGAAAGTTTAGGGCTGGAAGGGACCTCCAAAGGTCATCTAGTCCAGGCCCCTGCGGTGAGCAGGGACACCCTCATCTAGACCAGGCTGCCCAGAGCCTTGTCCAACCTCATCTTGAATATCTTCAAGGATGGTGCCTCAACCACCTCCCTTGGGATCCTATTCCACTGCTCTACCACCCTTAAGGTAAAGTACTTCTTCCTGATATCCAGTCTAAATCTACTCTAATTTAAACCCATTACTCCTTGTCCTTTCACTACAGGCCTTTGTAAACAGCCCCTCTCCAGTCTTCCTGTAGGCCACCTTCAGGTGCTGGAAGGTGGCTATAAAGTCTCCCTGGAGACTTCTCCAGGCTGAACAACTCCAGCTCCTTCAGCCTGTCCTCATAG
>JAOEGS010012037.1:24959-50733 GCA_025447755.1 Corythornis vintsioides | reverse complement strand
CACCAACACCCCCAAGTCCTTTTCTGCAGAGCTGCTTTCCAGCACCTCATCTCCCAGACTGTATTGATAGTGAGGGTTGTTCTGACCCAGGTGTAGGACTCTGCATTTAGTCTTGTTGAACCTCATGAGGTTCACCTGGGCCCACCTCTCCAGCCTATCCAGGTCCCTTTGAATGCTCTTTCCTCAGCAGAGTAGCAGGCTACCTCTTGGTGATGCAAACCCACACAAAACTCCTCAGGAGCTCACAGAGCTATGGGTCACAAGGCAGACTTCAGTTCTGTGCTGCTGGTCCTCTCACATGTCTATTTGAAACTGCATTGGTGTAATTAAAGGTACTCTACTAATTGGATGTGCAACCCTACGGTAACTCCTTTAATTGTGTTTTGGTCTGTTTGATATCATTTTAACTCAAATTCATTGCTGTCTTGCACAGGAATAACCCATTTGGGTCTGGTTATGGAGAGGCATATCATTACTCTGTCTTCTCTTGGATTTCATCTCACATGTGCTACCATTAATTCTGTCAGACCCTGGAGCTGTGTTCTTTCCTTTATTTATTTGGAGTCAGCAAAGACCTGACCTCTTTCTAAGAGATGCTTCATTTCTACCCAACAAGTTCATCTGTAGTGAAAGACCCACTGCTAAGATTCCAGAGCCCCTATTAAACCAGAGGCTGAGGTAGATGATTAGGTCATTGCTTTGAGCCTTAAAGCTTGTGGAAGCAGCACCACTTATCGCTCTTATCTCCCAGCATGGGGTGCCCAGAATTGCTCTCCTTGGCGGTGGCCTATTTCCAGAAGTCTCTTCTCACAGCGATTAGCGATGAAGTGGGGGCTGCACCCTCAGGAACTGACACTGTGCAGAGCTGCCTGCTTCCAAGCTTTCCTCTGTGGGTTGCAAACACAAGCTGTTTGTCTTCTTCACCCTGGGCTGAACCCAGTCACTGGGACTCTCACAGACTTGCTGGGCCATCTGCTGGCTTCCGGGTGCTGCATGACTGTAGTGTGACATGGGTTGGGCCCCAATCCCTATATATATATACACCCCTTGGGTTGGTCCTATTCAGCCTCTCCCATGCTACAGATATTTTGAAGGGCCTGGTGTAGCTCCAAATGGGCTTTTCTCCCTGCACAGCACTGAGCAGTGCCTGAACCCCAGCACTGCAGGGCTGACCGTCCTCCCGTGTTACCAGCACTGAGTGTGTGAGTAGCACGAAGATCAGTGCCAACAGCAACCTAGAGCTGGCTGTGTTTCTGACCAATGCTGCTGTTACTATGTCAGTGCCATCTTCTCTCTTCCCACCCTCTCCCTGAACAACTAAATTAATTAGAGTGTTTTTAAAAATTTAAATACTGTTGTGGAATAATAATTCTGGTTATTTTTTTTTCTGTCAGTCCCCACTGCTTCTTTCCTCTGTTGTGCTCTCTTTTAATACACTGTTGATATTTTCTTGTAGCTGTGCAAGATCACAGCTGTTTACTGAAAGAAAGCCACAGTGAAATCATGCTATGTGCTGTTGCCATCCAACAACTGATTTTTCTCTCCACCAACTCATAAAAACACCCTTCCCTTATTAATTACAAGAACAGATATTTTTCTTGCCTTGTAAAAAGCCAAAAAAGCCTCCCAAGAAGGCTGAAGTTGCATCAATGTGAGGAAGTTGGAGCCTCCACAACAGACTGGGGCCCATCCTGAGCCTGTTACGAGGTCAGATCCTACATATCCTGGATTCCAGACGTGACTTCATGATAAACACAGGTCTGAGGGTAGCACCTGCTCCTGCATGTTACTAGTCACAGAGTTTACCTGGATGTGTTCATCTGACCCATAAACATGTTTTCTGCTCTGGCCCAGTAATTAAACCACTCCTGTGGCTCTCAGGAAAGGACAAAACTATCCTCTTAGACCCCCATATTTATATTTACAGTAGTGGTCCAGGCTGAGACAACCATTGTTTAACACTGGCCCTTCTGGACAGCTTTCCTCAGCCCTTGCCTGACCTTTTCTAAGCCTGCATGTCCAGCCCTCAGTGGCCATTCACATTGAGACTGATGCTAAGCAAGAACTGAGCTGGAGACACACCATTCTCTCAGCAGCAGCACAAAGTGACTGGTGAAGGATACCCAGGACAAGGTGTTGAATCATAATCTTCAAGTCCACAGCTACAGTTACAACACTGACTTGAAACAGTTTCACCCTCCACATCACCAGTTACAAAGCTCGCCCTTGACCTGGCCTTGCTTAGAGAGTGCACGATGAATACCTCATGACTGGAATATTTGAAAGTGTTTTTAAATGAAGCTCAGTCAAGGTCCATCTGATTCCAATTCCAGACATGGGCTGCAGGATGAGTCTGGCAGGGCTTATCTTGCGGTGCTGCCTCAAAGGGTGTAAGGGGAGCTGAAGGGAGGTGGCATTAAAGAACTGAGATTAAAAGCTTGGTTTTCCACCTTGGACTGGGAGAGGTGATGTGCAGGTGTACACAGAGCTCTCTCCCATCCCTTCCACGGATGAATGCCAGGGGCAGCGTTTTCCATCACCTTTCCTTCTGACTCAGCCCAAAAAAAGGATGCAGCCTGTTGTCTGCCTAGCTGGTTTTGGAAGTAAAGTCATGTAAAGCAACATTTTCTGAGGGATTTGGAGGGGGATGACAATGTTGGGCAGCTGCTACTCCACCCATACATTGGCAGGGTGAGGAGGACCTCAAGCACTGAAGAGTGGGGAGTCTCCCCATCCTTCTTGCAACATATACAACTTGCTCATCAGCTTCAAGACATTTTATCAGTCATTCCTCAGGCAGGGCTCTGTACTTCTGGCCACTCCTGGCACCAGGATGGACCATCCTTGGGGAGGGGTGATGAGAAACCTGTGGCTAGAGGCAGGATAGTATTACCATCTACGTTTTATGCCCCAGAATTGAGCCTGAGGTGTGTCCTGCTTCTGAAAGGGACAGGTTGAATCTGTGAGGCTCTATAGGGAGTACAGATTATTTGCAATGTGGCACAAGAAGTAGTTCAGACCCTAGTGATGTTATGCGTAACCTCCTGGACAGATACTTAAATCCCCTAAACATCTGTAACTGCTTCTTCCCAGGTTTCAGTTAAATTCCCTCAAGTACGTAAACTTTGGCTTGTTTGAACCAACACCTACAGACTTGATTGCAATGGCAGATGTTTTATCTGTACCTGCAAGTGAAAATGGGGAGCATATATCACTGCCATGACGCACTTCACACATGAAGCAGATGTTTCTATTAATGCCAGAATTGGATGGAAATTCAAAGGATGCTGTTTGCCTTTTTTTTTTTTTTTTAAACTCTTATTTTACCCAATTAAAATGCAAGTTGATGAAGTACTCCAATGAATCACTTTTTTTTTTTTTTTCTTAGTAAGCTCTAAAGGGACAAAAGAATAGCTTTGTATCAGTCTCCCTCAATTAAATGTAAAGTACATCTGGACAGAATCTGAAGATCCATCTTTCACTGGCAGTTGCAAAGCCATCGACATAATAAAATAATACTCTGATTGGTATTACAAGGCTGCATTTAAATCATTGGCATTCATGCTCCGAGCCCTTTGCAGGGAGCACAAGCCCTCCATTAGAGAAAGGCTTAATTTTATACTGTGATCTATAGAAGATACGCAATGAAAATGAGAAAAAAAAAAAAAAAGAAAAGAAAAAGAAGAGCTTTTGCAGAGCTGGAGACATAATAATAGAAACTACAATGAATGTCTGGGCAGCTTTTTCAGTTACTTAGAAACTGCAGGTGTCGAATGCATTTTGGAAAGAAGCTGAATTCCAGTTTTAATTACAGGCAGCAGGTTGGGGCATAATTCAGGGATTGACAATACCTTCAATCCATAACCAAACTCCTGTTATCACTAAGAAGTTTACACTGAAATCAAGGAGAAGATGTGACCTCCTTGCAGTAGCTAAACTCTGAACTTCAGTATGTCACTGTAAAATCCTGAACACCCTCAATATTTAATGTACTTATTCCTTGCATCATTATCTCATGCAGCCTTAGCATCAAATGGGAACTGAATTAATAAAACTGTTCTGATGGTCAGGGTGAGAAAGAAGTCTCATTGAAGCTTTCATCTCTAGTCTCCTTTGGCTCAAATTAGCTTTGGTGGGGGGAAATGAAGGTAAAAAAAAAAAAAGACCCTCTGACTGGAATTCTCTGAATGGAATTGTTTGTGCATGTGAACCCCAACACGAATGTTGTATGGGCCCTACTGGGTCTGACAGGTAACCACAACATGGCTTTATCTGCAACCTCCCAGCAGCAACTGCAAGTTTATTGAGCAAAAAGAGTTTAAGTTCATGATGTGTTTGAATAGCACCAATTACAATACCCTGACCCAGAACTGAGTCTGAGGCCTTGTGCTGATACATAAAGTGACATAACACTAGTGTATCTATTGATGATGCTGGGGGGATAATGCGGGAAGTGTGTCTTGGTAGGCTGAGTTCCACTGCTGGAGAGATGCTGCTCAAAGGCAGCCAGAGGTTTCACTTAAATCCAGCAGGCAGTCTCTGCAGGAGAAGCTTGTTATAGCTTATTAAGTGGGAAAAAAACAGCTCTAGAGCTACTGGGGCTGCCACCACTTGGGGCTTGGGGAGAAAGGTCACTGAAAAGGAAGCTGTGAGGTGTAGCTGCCTGGGAGAGGGAGGTTTTCTGAGCAAGGGAGATGCTCATTGCTTTTACTCTGCTCAGGGAAACACAGTATCATGAAACAAACTTCTTCATATTAGAGGATCCAATGAATACACCTGCCTTGTACCATTCTTATGTTGTAATGGAGAAGCCCTAAACACCAGCCAAAAAGAAGAAAGGCTGGTTGGTGGAACAATATTCCATTGGGTACTGAGAGACAGGAACTGCCTGGAGGAAGAGGATTTACTCGAGTTACACAACCTGGAATAAACTACAGGAACAAACCGAAACCACTGGAAGTGCTGATTTTTAAAATACTTATATTTATACTGACGTAACCCACACACACAGAGAAGCTTCATGTCATTACAAGAGATGGCCCCCACCAACAGCATATGCAGTATGTAACACCCACATCACCTCACAACCCCACTGTGAGGTAGGGCAGGCCGTGAATCCCTTGTCACCAGTGGGGAACCTGTCAGAACGGAGGGACCTTTTTGTGGTCACACAGAAAATCTGTTTCTAAGCAAGGAGCAGAGTGGGGGCTTTCAGAGAAGGCAGCCATGATTCTGCTCTTGTGTTGAACATACTGCACTGCCAACGGCTCCTCTGCTCCATCAAGCCCACCTCTACTGTGAGCAAATGGCCATGCCACGAGCAGTAGGTGATGTCAACTAAGTCCTTACAGGCATTGAAGTGATGATAAAACAAGAACTGGGGAAAAAAAAAAAAAAAAAAAAAAAAAAAAGAACCTGTGGAAAGACCCATCTGATTTGTAACCAAATGACAGTCTTAAATGTCTACTATGTCCTAGCAACAAAATAAGTGACATAAAAAAAAAAAAGGACTTTTAGAAAATGGGATTTCTTATCCCCACCCAGAATCATAGAAAATAGGGCTGGAAGAACCCTGAGGGGTCATAATTTCCCAAGCTTTTATGATACTCTGTGGTTGAGTCCCTTCAATAGATGGAGCTTATGGTGCTAACTTGGCTACTGGTTTCAGAGCTGTCCAGTGTCACATCAGGACCTGCATCCACACTGTCAGGATCTGCTTGATCTTTAGCAAAGTTGATGAAAACCTAGAAGTTAAAAGGAGAACATTCAGTAGGTAACAGCATAAATAATTTATGATAGAAATTACTGTAAAAAAGGAAAGGCTGTTTCTTTGACTGTGAGCCTGGAGAGCACATTCAGGAATGGATTTGCACTGGACTGGAGAATTGCAAATGTTGGGCTTCTAAGGACTAATGTAAATAACTGGATGCTTGTTCCTGTACTGACGAATTGACAGCTGGGACACAAAGGTAGACGTTTCTGTACAAAACCTAATTGTCCTGCAGCTCACGTTTCAGAGGTATGAGAAAGGTAATACTCATGTGGTGGCTCGTTTTGATCACAGCTGTATTATTACTTTATAAACCCATCTGTCTATATATAATTGACATCTGTGCAGGCACAACTGCATATTATATAGATAGGTGCATATATATAATCACACATAACCATCTTCATTTGAACAGTCTCCATAGAATACATAAAATATTCCTACCAGAACACTACCTGCCATCACATTTGCATATACACAAATCCAAGCTGTCCTCCCACCAAACCCACCTGGGGCTTCCTGCAGTTCCTCTGCCCATTTCTCTCACAGCCACTGCCCTGTATTAAAACAAGCTGGAGGGCCTCCTTGCCTCACCCCCTGATCTCTGTTTAACAATTTATAGGTTTACAGGGCTGCAGTTTTTGCTCCTCTCTCTGGGAAGACTTAACATATCAGATGTTGATGCTTGATGGCATTATTTCCTCTGGATAGTCCTTGCAGCATTCCTTCATCTTTTGATGCTAGTGGGAGTGTTCTTTCAAGGAGAAATGGAAGGAACTATGAAGCTAAGTCTGAAGTAATGCTAAATGAACTTGCAACTACAGTACAAGAAAGAGTGAAATCAGATTTCCAGGACTGCTGGAAAGCCTAGCACTGGACTCAGGGATGATTCATAATCCTGCCCTTTATCCACACCCATAAAGTGTCTAAAAGTAGCACTGACAGAGGGAAGAAGAGATACTTCATGCTACAGGCAGCTTTCTATGTGTGTTTTCCTAGTGTCAGCACAGATATCTGGAGGCAATGGTACTGATAAAGTATCCCCAGGAGGAATATGGATGGAAATCCCTTTCAGAAGGTAGTCTGTTGTGTGCAGCAGTTTATTTTGTGCAACCATCAGTCTGCTCCCCTGTTAACAGTTTTAAATGGATGGCCACAAATCTTTAATTCCTTACCTCCTCCAGCGTTGTTTGACTCACAGAGAAGTGCCTGATATTGAAGGCTGTTTTACTAGCTTCCAGGAGATCAAAGATATTTGCTACCCCTCCTGCTGAGACTGGAACATGATACTCTACCATATTGAAATGCCGATCCTGTGGGAAGAGGAGTGACAGGGTGAAGAAGTTGCTGCCTATAAAGAGTCAGTAGATCCGATGGCTGTCTGGCTGAGAATGAAGGCAAAGAGGAGCTGAATCATGGGAGGGTGAAGGGGAAGAGACTGTGTTCTCCCCTCCTGCTCTCAGAGGGGAAGAATGTTATTGTCCACTGTTGACTGGTGTTTCTCCATTGAGAGTTTTTGTGGGTTTTGTGACTAGGAGAGGATAACTAAGCACCAGAGTTGAAAATCTGAGGGGGCTATGGCATTTTCCAGCTCCAAGTCTCCTGTTTTGGTTAAGGCAGAGACTGGGTTACAATGGATGGGATTTGTGACTCCACTATTCTGGTTTTACCATTATTCATTATATATACACCATTACACTGGAAGGACCCAACCATTTCATTACCTGAAGTCTGTGCCTCTGTGGGACCAGTCCCAGAGGCAGAGTCACCTAACAGCTGCCTCACAGGGTTACTGCAGCTGTTTGGCTGAAGTTACTTAAGCCACTACTGAACTTGGTGCTCCAGCCTCTGGCCAATGTTGCCAATAGCGCTGATGAGTATGTGTATGTGAATCCCTTACAGTCTGAGAGCAAGGGTGTACGTGCACAATATGATATGCCTACATTGCAAGATCCTCTTGGTTAATTTGAAGGGTTTGAGAGAAACTCTCCTGAAAGCATTTGTCCTGCTTACCTTCAGGCAAGTATTTGGGAAGTTTGACTTCATGAACTCTGTCAGCACCTCAGTGCAAACTGTGTTGCTATTTAAGTGCATCTTCACAGTGAATCCTCTTCCAAACCTAGGGGGAAAAACAAAATCACAATTAGAAAAGAGAAACAGATAAAGAAAATCCTTTGAGAGTGCTGCATAGCCTCTTTGGGGAAATCTAATCCAGGCAGAGCACAGCCTGAACAGGGTCAGGGTTGTTAACTTGGAGTGAAACCTAATAAGAAGCTGAACTATTGTGATAACTAATAAAATTGAAGCCCAACTCTAACATGCATTTCACATTTTTAGCAGTGAACAGATTACATTGGGGAACACACTTCTGGGAAAAAAGGCTGTGAGAGAGTAGCAAGTGCATTAGTTAACATAGAATTTCAATGGTGTGGTAAGAAACAAGCCATAAAATGATGTTATTTTGATGCCCTGTTAACACCAGCCTTATGTTATGAGCCCTCCAAGCTGTAGCTGCTAGCTCTGTATGAAACAGGTCTGTTATACTGACCTGCTCTTGATGTGCTGCAAAGAGCCAATGCACTGAAAACTCCCGTTCACCATGATAGCCAGCCTGGTACAGAGGGCCTCACATTCTTCCATGCTGAAAAAACAGCCAAGAAACTCTACTAAGTCATTGAAAATGTATTTAACAAATAGTTATTTTAGCAATCAACACTTCTTTTCTGAAGTGCTGTGGGCACCCACATTCAGCCACAACAAACCCCCAGTCCTGTCATAGTTCAGTGACCTGAAATGCTGCAGGGACCAATGGGGAGTGTGAAGGAAGGACCTCTCCACATCTCCTGCCAGCCCTGAAATGAGAAGCAAGGCCAAACCAGCCCTACCTGTGGGATGTGAGTATCACTGAGCACTTGTTCTGCACTTCTTCACTGATGATTTTCCAAAGATGACGTTTAGCATTTGGGTCCATTCCAGAGCTTGGTTCATCCTATTGGGAATGACAGGGCTGAATGTAAATTTGCACTCAAAATCTGACCTTCCTAACACTTGTGCTTGTTTAGATCCATCATTAGTGTTATATTTCCTAGTGAGGACCCACAGAAGACCTCACACAGCTGCTTATCCAGAAGGATTACCTTCAGTTGCATCATGGATTTGACTGAGACATCCTAGGCTCCCATTTAAGCAGGAGCATCAGTGACTAAGACCTCCATCCTCACTGCCATCTGGAGCTGCACAGCTCCCTTGTGACTGATGAAAAATCCCAAGCTCCACTGGACACTAGAGAAACTAGCTGGCTGGGATAGCACCATCTGAGATCAACCCTACTGTGAATTTTATACAATGGTGGTTTAAATATCCATAAACACCAAAGATGTCATCTCAGACAAGAAGCTGTCAACTGGCACATGATTCCCACGTCTGCCTGAGTCTTGCCTCCTCATAGGCTGACAAAGTAAGTGCTGCATCTCTCCATTTAGAGAAGCCAGAGATGAGCAATGGTAGACTCCCATCCTACACGCTGCCAAAAAAAAAAAATAATTGTTAGCCAATTTCCCATTGACAATCATTATTGCTGGGAACAACACCTTATATAAGGCAGCAATAAACCAGATTGAGTTGAGGAAGAAGTCAATATGGAGGACATTTTCTCAATGTCTATTTTTATTGATATTTTTTTATCTCACAGAAGCAGCTAGAGTGCTGGTGTACATGGTGAGATGTCGGTAGTGCTGGGCTCAAGACAAGTTGCAGCAAAGGAAATTTATGTCCACTAGGTAGCAAATTTAATGTTGGATACCTGCTCAAAGAATACTGCATACTTTAAAACACAGCAAGTGGAAACACTGCACAAAAAGGTCTATTTTAGCAGTGGCATATCTCATGGAAGTACTGTAAAGTTAAATACATAAAACAAAAGGGGAAGCCAACCCTAGAAAAATAGCTTTATGTTCTAATCGGGAGGAAAGTCGCTCCTTTGCTCTCCTAAATTCAGAGCCTTGGATGCTGCTTTTCTTGCAAGCCTGTACAGTTTGTAAATAGAAAAAAAAAAAAAAAAAAAAAAAAAAAGAGAACCAAAGAAAGAGCCAGGAACCAGAAGAGTTTAATTGGCAAATATAGGATCTTTTTTTTACCTTGGAAAGATGCTAACAGAGCAACTGGCAGACTTTCTACTCTCTTATGCCCTCAAATAAAATTTGGGTGCTTGCTGGAATCTAAACATTCCTCTGATACATATGTTTAGTCAGGCTAAGTATCAGAATCTGAGAAGGGTCCTGTGAGTTTTGCGAGACTGTCAAACTACCCAAAGATCTGCTCATTTTTCCCCCAGCAGTGCCCCATTTCTCACCAGCAGCAGAATTGATGGATTCCCAATGAGAGCCAGAGCAGTCGACAATTTTCTGTTGGTGCCATAACTGCACATAGAGGTGACTCTGTCCTTGTAGGCCATCAGGTTCAGCCGGTGGAGAAGCTGGAGTACAACCTATGGGAGCACGAGTACTGCTTTCACAACAACATCCAGGAATAAATTACCGTGTGCGTATCTGTTTACTGAAAGACTAAATTGATGTAAAGTCTCTCAATGACTGGGAAATGCTTTAAGTCAAGCCTCGATGTTACTCACTCCTTTGATCTCTCTCTCTGGGATGCCGTGGAGCCTAGCATAGTAATACATGTGCTCTTCCACTGTCAGCAAGTCATCCAAGGCATCTTCTTGAGGACAGTAGCCAAAGAGTGACCAGTGTGCCTCTCTAATGTCATTCAAGGACCTGCGTAAGGAAGTCAGCAGGTCATTTTAAACACGCTGAATCATCAATATGTTAGAGAAAAACCCTTTCTCCTGCATCCTACCCCTTTCCTAACCCTTGAAGGAAAACACTATGCATTTGCAGACCTTCAGCTTTTCATCCCTCAGTTCTGCTAAGAAAGAACTGTGTGATGTTTGTAAGCTACAATGTCTTGTACATCACCTTCTGGTTACCTCCAGCACTTCAACTGCCTGAGCCTCCCCCTGCTACAGAACACTTTGAGGTGAGTCTGACTAGTCTCCAGGTATTAGCTGAGAACCAGGATCACAGCTGAGGATCTGAGTCTGATCACATTTGCAAGTGGTAGGAACACCGCAGAGAACAGCAGAGGTATGACTGTAATTGCAGACCCCTAGGGAAGCAACCATAACATATGCAAGGAATTACATCCCCTGCCTTGTTTACATGTGCTTTGTTCTGAGCATTTAGCTTTGTTTCAGACTTCTAAATTTCCTTTCCTTTGCCATCCAGCCTTAAAAACAGCTCCCAGGCTGATTTGCTCGTGCACCTTCCCCAGAAATCACATCCTCCTTACCCAGAATGATCCTGGACTCGCAATCTTCCACTGGATGCTCCGATATCACCTGTCAGCATCTTAAAGATGGTTGTCTTTCCAGCACCGTTCACACCAAGCAAGCCAAAGCACTGGGTTGTGAGAAAGAAAAGTATAAATGCAACCATGCTGTATTTATAAGGCAGAAACACTGCTCTGAAAGGAGCACTCAGTGCATCTTGTCTCTTCTGTTCTCTGGAGTTGCACCAAGGGAAATTTAGGTTGGATATCAGGAAGAATTTATTCACAGAGAGGGTGGTTACGCATTGGAATGGGCTGCCCAGGGAGGTGGTTGAGTCCCCATCCCTGGAGGGGTTTAAGAATCGCATAGACATGGTGCTGGGGGACATGGTTTAGGGACCCTAGAAGTGTAGGGTTAATGGCTGGACTTGATGATCTTGAAGGTCTCTTCCAGCCAAATCATTCTATGATTCTATGGAATTGCAGAAGAGGCAGAGGGACGAAAAGCATATGAGCGTTATAATGGGGGTTGTTTATGTGGCATGTTGTTTCATACGGTGAAGAATCAAAGATGCGTCTTCTGATAAAGTCTTTCCTTTTACTACAAGTTGCATTTCTGCAGGGAGCTCATCTGACAAACCAGATTCTGAGTATCTCACCTGTGCAAATCTTCCCTTTAACTGGAACAGAGCTCTTCATAGGAATGAGGTGAGCAAGGTTTGGATTGTCCTTGGTAAAACCGTAACGTAATACAAGATTTTTGTCAAAGAACCTCATTAATGTGCTACATTAATAAGATTAAGAACTATTTCACTGTAGTGAAGTTCAGCACCTCATGCTAAAAAAAAACCCCATGTTTTATTACCAAGGTTGGAGATTCACAATTGTGTGGTGCATAAGCAATCACCACTGTGCTGATAATTACTATTATTTTGATATTGTTACTACAGACCAGCTGATCTGAACATCCCTACATGCCAGGGCCACTGCAGATGCACAGCATTGGCTAAGGCTCTTCCCCTACCCCAAGGTTCACACAGGGCGTGAACCTTTACAGCCTGCAGTGCAGGACCATGGCCTCTACCCACAGGTGGAGTCAAAAGTGCCATTCCCCTGAACCTGGCATCAGAGTGGCTTTTGCCAGAAGTTAGAAACTTTGATGCCAGTTGTAGCTTGGAAAAAATCCTCTGCCAGTAAGATCAGTGACACAGTCTCCTGAGTAAGGCTTCTCCACAGTGAGGCTGCTGTCCTCCTGCCCAGCACTCCTTTCATCTCAGTGGGATCGAAACAAACAAACAAAAAAATCAGGTACCAAGGATTTATCCTGAGCTCCCCAGAACAAGTGAGGTGCGCAGTCGGAGGTAGAATTCCATCTCCACTTGCCTCTAGATTTCAGACATGCTCTGTGTCCTCCAGTCTCTTCTCACGAGTCAGTGTTTTTGCAGGTAACTGAGCTGATGTGATCAATACTTTTTTTCTTTAGTTCTAAGTCCTGATTCACAAAAATGTGTGTTTAGCTGAAGTGATTTGTCTTTCCCTGACAGGAAAAAACAAGCAGATAAGCCTGACTCACAGTCTCCCATGCCGCTTAGGTGACTAATTGCAACTGGACAAATTTTGCTGTGTTCATTTACCACCCAGTGCTTGACAGTGAATCCCTGACTGTACTGTGTAGATGCTGTACAAACACATGTGCAGGTGTTTGGGTCCGAATACAGCTACATCACTGCCCTATCCCACTTCTCTTTCGCCAGTACCATAACCCCAAGAATCAATACATAAGGCAGGCAGAAAGGCAGGAAGTCAGGAAGGGAGGGAGGGTTCCCCTTCCCAGGGCAGAAGGTGCCCACACAGCCTCTTCCCCTCACCTCTCCAGCAGGAATCCCGAGGCTGACATTTTTCACAGCCATGATGCGTTTGTGAGGAAGGTGGTAGATCTTTGTGAGGTTCTGGAGCTGCACAACGTCAAAGTCGGCTTTGCCAGACTCCACCCGGTTCCTCTCTGCCTGGACATCCAAATCCTCTTCAGTTGCAGGTGGCATAAGCAATTCTTTGCCATGGACTCTGTCAAACAGGAACCTATGGGGAGGGCAGAAAAGGGACCTTACTCTGGTAAAAAGACAACAGTGGGCCTGTGTGCTTAAGAGAGATATTAAGGAGGCCTCCCATGAGATCCCAGGGCATGGAAAAAATATACAGCTTTACAATTTCTATTATCTCCTTACATTTTCTCCATTTAGGAAATTAAAGAAAACAGTGTTCTCTTTCTGTCTCATGTCTTCCCTCTTTTTCAGCAAATAGTCCAAGCTGGAGCAGTTCCTGTCCTTTTGGAAAGCACAGCTGTCAGGGCTGTTCTCACTCCTATGGTGAGAACATATTCACTCCTATGTGTACCCAAGACAGAAGATTCAAATAGAGGAAATTGTCCATGGACTGACTGCCCATGCCAACCAGCTGAACATCAGCCCTCCAAACCCAAAGCCCTGAAACAGGGGCCACAGTCTCAGCCAGCAAGGACTATCAAGGGACTCTTGTAACCTACACCTCCATTAGTTAATGCTCTAATTACTGACAAGTGCCAGGACTGACACCAAAGAAAGCTTACTACATGATTGCAAAGTGTCTTGGAAATTTATGGTCTTTGTAATTGACAATTACAATGGTGTGAGAGCCCAGAATTAAACCACTGAGCGCTGGCTTGGTCTGTTTGCATTGTGAGCCTCCAGATGTTACTTACTCAAGAATGTTGTTCCAGACTCTCTGAATCATCCTGTCATGAACTGTAAGACGAATAGCAAAAAACACGGTGCCCTGGATGAACATGGCAAGCAGCTTGGATGTGGTCTTATCCAGCTCAAAGGTTTTGTCAGGGTAGTCCACTCCATAGGCTTTTAAGAAGCCCAGCAGCGCCTGATCCTGCGACAGTTCAATCAAGCCATAGCCAAAGCAGAATTGTGGGAACAGAAGGAATGCGTGCCTTAAGTTTTCAGCAAGATCACGCAAGCCCTGAAAATAAAAACAAACAAACAAACAAACAAAAAGCTGCACAGTCAGTCACCAGTTTTATTCATGGAATAAATTTGTAGGTTTTACTGTGGGATTGAAGTGTAACAATTACATTGGGATTTGCTTGTGTCTCAGAGCAGAGATAAATTGAGAGCAAAATGCTCTGGAGATAGCTTGTTTCACAGGCACAAGGTCAAAGAAGTCAGCAAGCAGCTCTGAAGCTGTGACCACCCATAGTAAACAGCAGCCAGTTCCCAGAGGCAGCCCCTTGCTGCTGCCCCAGCCCACCACTGAGCACAGGCCACTCACCTGGTGTGCTGTCCTACCTGTTCTCCTTGGTCAAACATCTCTAGAGTTTTGTCTTGAACAGATACAGAAAGGCTTTTGCAGTTAAATCATGGCAAAACAGCCCATTGAGCAGTGAACAATGCTTATGAACTATCATACTTCGAGAGCAGGAGAAAGGATTAGAGTCCACAGTATAGTGCAGAGGCAGTAAAAGAGCATGCAAAGAAACTGACTCCCTGCCACTGGTGCACAGAGCTATCAAAATTATAGACTGGTTTGGGTTGGAGGGACCTTTAAATGGCATCTAGTCCAACCCCCCCTGCAGGAAGTAAGGACAGCTGCAACTAGAGTAGGTTGCTCAGAGCCCTGCCCACTCTCACCAACCACCTCTCTGGGCATCCTGTTCCAGTGTCTCACCACCCTCACAGTGCAGAACTTCTTCCTAATATCTAATCAAAGTCTCCTCTCTTTCAGTGTAAAGTCATTACCCCATGTTCTGTCACTACCTGTGTTTGTAAGAAGTCCTTCCACATCTTTCCTGTAACCCCCCCTTTGAATACTGACAGGCCACAAGAAATTCCTTTCTCCTCAGAGCCTTCTCTTCTCCAAGCTGAACAACCCCAACTCTCTCAGCCTAGCCTCACAGCAGAAGGGCTGCAGTCCTCAGACCATTTCTGTGGCCTCCTCTAGCTCTACTCCAACAGGTGCTTGTCTTTCTTACACTGAAGGCCTCAGATCTGAATACAGTATTGCAGGTGAGGTGTCACAAGACCAAAGAGATCATAATTGCACATCCCTGAAATCCAAGGGGTTGATAGACAAGTTCTTCCCAGAAAGAGAAAAATCCAAACCAACTATTGTTTTACAATGCAATTGCCCTTCATAAAAGAAGAAAACTAAATGTAAGGTATATGGTATATGCCAGTGGCTCCCAGGGATATCTTGGTTTAAGAGAAGGCTTTACTTTAGGGACTTATCCCTGTCTGTAAGTCTGTTTTCATCTTTGCAGGGAGGAGATGGTTGTGTTACAGCTCTAAATGACAGACAGATGGCTTAATGCTGCACAAGTCAGACTCAGGGCAATGATATCTAGTTGTCACTCTCCAAAGATCATGCTGCCTGAACTTGCTGTCCTTATCAACTTTTTCATCAAATACCCACACCCACCTCCTGCCCTTCTCGGCACAAGCAGTTTTTCTCTTTTTGTATTCTCTCCTCTGTCACCATCAACTCCTCCTTTACTGAGGGTGTAGATGTAAAGACAAAATATATTTGTATTTGACTCATGCCCTGTCTATAGGGATCCCCATTAAGTCTCTGCTTAGTCTATCTCAAATACCTTGAAACCAGAAAGCTGGTAAGGACCTGATCAAGGCCACCAAACTCAATAAGAAAACTCACATTATTTAGTGAAGGGCTTAGTATTTAGGGTTCCTACCTGGTCTGTGGCCTTTTCCTGGGAGAGCAGAAATACAACTGAGTGAGTAATGATGGTATTGATGCCAAAGAATAAGTTGACGCAAACATAAACGATGAAGGCCATTCCCGTTTCTTTGAAAAACCCAGCCAGCAGGTACATCCATGAAAATGTTGCATACCTACAACAGCACAGAGAATACTGCAGTAACTCACAGAGCAACTGAAAACTAGTAAATAAAAGACCTGAGACAACATAACAATTCTTTTCTGGATGTGACTAGATTTCCATACTGCAGGAGCTTAAAGAAGGAAAAATGTCTTTAGATCTGTTAGAATTTGGAGAAGAAGTTTATGATATGCACTTTGAACATGGAGCACAACTGAAAGGCTCTGAGCAGCCTGGTCTAGTTTAGGGTATCCCTGCTCACTTCAGGGGGGCTGGACTAGGTGACCTTTGGAGGCCCCTTCCAGCTCTAACCATTCTATGATTTTATGAAAGCAGACAGACTGGGCCAAATTCAAAGCCAGAGAGACAACTTTGCTGAGTTCTTCTGAACTGTGTTACTTTTTAGTCATGTACATCATCATTTCCCTCTCCCCATCTCTGATTTTGAAATACTTCTATATCTTGAACTTTGCAGTAGTTCAGTAAGCATCTGCTTACAGCTTGGGCTGTCACTGTGACCTTGAGTATTTCATACCCTCACGTCGAGCTTGTTTTGAATAAAGCAGAGTGACAACAGTGTTTTAGCTCACTGCTCCTGGAAGGAGAAACTAGTTACCATTTGTAAAGTGCACATAGGAGAAAAAAGTACATGTTTTCTTTCCTATTTAAATGGTATTTAAATAACTAAGCTTACCCAAACAGCAAGAGTAGAAGAAACACTGCCAGTAAGTTACTGTTGTTGCAGAAAGCTGGTATCTGAAAGGATGAAATAACTCCTAGAGAGAGTCCAATGGGGGCCATAAAAAGTACCTGCAAAATTGTATTAGATGTTATTGAGATGATAATTCTTAAACATTTTTCTAGAACTATTCAGAAGCAACAATGCCAGGTCTGAATCCAGTCCTATAAGCGAAACTTGAGTTTTCTATGGGAAAGCAAACGCGGGTGGGGCCTCAGCTCTCCTGAGAGTTTTGGGAGCCTGGCAGATGAATTCCAAGAAAGCCACTTTGAATAGGTTAAGCTTTGGCATTCATGACTCTGGGCAGAAAGTACCTAAAAGAAAAGGCTGTGAATGAAAAATACCCCTTTGGGTTTTCTGTTAGGCTTGCAGTCTTCAATGTGCCCTGTAAATCTTGTCTTTATAATGCTGTTGAGTCAAGCCAGGGACCTACCAAACGTCTGCCTTGAGAGGTTCCTCTCTTCCCCAGCTTTGGGATTTCACAGAATTTACTGTCAGGAATTCACTGAGAAATATCAAGCTGCCAAGAGCACTGGATTATTTTCAGCCTACTGAATGCTGATTGTGGCAAGGACTCTAGGGAATTCTTCCACAGGCTGATTTACAAACATGCAGTGCCAGAGCGAGGGCCTGGATCAGGGAGGCAGACACAGGCCTGCCCCAACCTGCATTGCAACGCAGGACTGCTCTGATAACCACTGTGTCCATGCTGCCTGCAGTCCCCTCTTCAAACCCCTCCTGCAAGGCAGGAGACACTTGTGCTATTGATTCATCACACCAGCCCCTATGTGTGGGCAGTTTAGGCTCCTCAGTGGTGACAAATGCATTATTAGGTGTATTGCTAGCATGAATCAATGTCACCAGAACAGCTAGATGCATAGGCTGTGCTCTGCAGAAAGAGCCAAGGCTCACATCCCCCAAGGGATTTCACTGTATCAAAGGGGGCTGGGCATCCAAGTGCCCTTGAAGATTTCCTGTTTTCAGGAACTGATGATATGACAAGAATTTTAGACACCAGCAGCAACTCATCAATAAATACATGTCAGAGAGATGGAGCTGATCACCATTACAGCATAGTTGGTGATGACAAAACTTACAGGCAGAGAAAGTTGGTGCTTGAGGACATCTAAGTATGCAAGGGTTTGACATCATGTGCCAGAGGGAATTCTAAGACACAAAGTACTTCCCTCTGCCAACCCAGTGTATATTTATCCTCTCAGCCCAGTGATGCTTTCCAGCAGTGCTCTGCTGCACAGCAGCCCTCTTCACTATGAGGAAACTTAACTTTAGGTAGAACAAGTGTAAGCCCACACCACACGATGTAGCACAGTGCTGGGGAGCTCAACTACCTATATGAACAAGGTGGTAACTCTCTACAGTGCAGTGCAGCACTTTAGAAAGGAACTTGATCAGGTTCTGGAAGGCATATAGCTTCATTAGTAGCTTTCCTTGGCTTAAAAACCTTTATAATATGTAATCTTAAGGCAAGCACTACACCTGGCAGGATTTTTGCCCAACAGGGGCATGTCAGCTGTGAGATGCCTGTTCATGTCACACACACTCTGTACTCCTATGGACTCCTGGATGTAGCCTTCAGCCCCAAAGCCTTAGCCCAGATTCATAAAGCCTGAATGACAGCTAATTGAGCCCTGCAAGCCAAAAGAAAAGCAGTTTGCTGCTTGCATGCTAAAATGGAAATCAAGCTCTGGCCTGCTCTGTGTTGCTCTCATATAAATGTGCTGAGCATTTTGCATACACTCAAGAGAGCAGGAATGCTTTCACTTAGCAAAATCCAGTGTCGCGTTGCACATTTAACAGTCTTCAATGCCTTGGAGAACAATTACTACATAACACTCTTGGTAGTAATAATATTAAGAAGTCTAGGCAACCAACTTTAAATAAAAAACTTCTTCTCCCCTGCTGTGAAATGCTACTCTTGGTGTATTTAGGAATGTGAATTATTTACCAGATCATAAACGAAGTTAATCACCCAGTAGCTTGTCATCCCAATGCCTGAAATATGCTGCAGTTGTTTGGCTTTGGTTTGATGTTCTTTAACCACGTAGAGCACAAAGCTTGCCGTTGTGATAGAGTAGCCAACCAAAACAGACATTGAAACTATGATGTCAAGTAAACTGTTGAGCCTGGGGAGAAAGTGGAAAGAGAACATGGAATGGTTTGGGTTGGAAGGGACCTTTCAAGGTCATCTAGTCCAACCCCTTGCAGGGATCAGGGACTTCTGCACCTTGAGCAGGTTGCTCAGAGCCCCATCCAACCTGGCCTGGAATTTTTCCAGGGATGGGACTTCCACCACCTCTCTGGAAAGTCTGGGCCAGGGTCTCACTGTCCTCAGTGTAACAAATTTCCTCATTTTCTCTAGTCTAAATCTCCCTCTTTTAGTTTAAAACCATAACCCTTTGTCCTGTTGCAACAGGCAGTGCAAAAAAAGTTTGTCCCCATCTTTCTGACATGCCCCTTTAAGTACTGGAAGGCTGCAATAAGGTCTTCCATGAGTAATAATATAAGATGTATATGGTGAGTCAAATGGGTAGATTTCGCTCATTGCAGAGGCACTGTTTAGAGCTCGGAAGAAAAGAGATCCTGGTTCTGTGCTACCATATTCTGCTGATTGGAATTGGGCCTAGCAAAAAGGACTCACATGGAATTGTAACCTGGTACCATAGCAGGGATTGGAAAGGCCAAAGGGAAAATTACTTAATTATTACTATTGTGCCAAAGTACAAAAATGTGTGATACTCTGTGACATCCAGATCTATATGGGATCTTGCTAAGAAACCCTAACAGGAATCTGCAGCTCTGTGGTATGCAGAATACTATTGATGCACAGAGAGAAAAAAAAGTAAGACAGAGAGCATATATCATTTAGAGAAAGGCATTTCACAATTTCAGCTGTTTTATGGTTTCCAATGAGCTGTTTTGCTCCTTTTGAAGCTAAACAATTCAGGCATCAGCCAAATGAATCTTCTTACATTACTTGTTCTTGACTCTGGCCTCCAGGATATGGGTGAGCTGATAAGAAAATACCTATAAAAACAAAAAGAAATGTGATTGAAAAATGTGGGTAACTTCCTCTACCAGCTCCTGAGATTGACAACAATTCAGAAAAATGGTGGGTTGAGAACAAAAGCAGATGAAAAGCTGTTTTTTGCTCTGTCATCTTGGTGTGATCTTAGGCAGAATTTTGAGCATCCTCATTTTTCCCATGACTTCCCTTTGATGCACAGCAGATCTGAAATTCAAACCCTAGGCCTTGTTTCCTGCATTTCCCTGGTTCGGAATATTCACTTCAGCGAGAGCACTCCCACACCTAAAATCAGCCACATGGCTGTGGGACTGTACATTTTGGGTTGGATTCACCATCACTAAAACGTTCAAAACTGGTGACCATGCTTCACTTTAAAGCTGCTGCTTGGTGACTTGATTTCATTTGTTCTTTTATCATCAGAACCAGATCCTTCCCTACTGTCTTTTTCCACAACTACTATCTCACTCTGATATAGGTCTTATTCAATATGGGCATGTGTTGAGATGCTGGCATAAACCCAGGTAAGCTACAGACACTTTTGTTCCCAGTAAGTTAATGCTGAACTATTTTGTCTTATGTGTATAGGAAAAAAAAAAAAATGTCCAAAGAAATTAGTAAAAAAAACAGTAACTGTGTTTGTAAGCCCAGTATGATGTTTTCCAAAAAGGCATTTTAAAAATTAGTTTGTATCAAGCATGAGCTGCAAGACTGAAATTTTCTGCTCATGTGCAGGTATCTTCAAAAGATTTAGTTTAAATACTTCTTCAACAAGGGTGGCATCTAGCCCAAAATAGACTAGTATTGTTCATCACAGTGCATTTCCTATGTTTGGAAGCAATATATACCTATAAACCCAGAGTTTTCTAACAAAGTGAGGAACCTGGGCGGCTCTGGTGGGCCAGTTCCAATTTCCAATGAAGGTCTCTGCTTTGGTCCCACCAAGATTCCAACCCAGTCCTTAAGAAAGAGTTTAGGCTAAGACGTTTATGTGTCTAAAACCAAGGTTCTCAATCTGTATTTAGACACCTAAGTGAATGCCTCCATTCTCAGGGAGTGCTGAAGGACCTCTCACTGCTATTAAATCCGGAGAGATTTGCTAGAACATGCCATCTCTGAAATGTAAGCTCCTTACAGCCAGGTGCCTGACTTTCAACAGTTCTATGAGAAAGAACTATTCTGGGCTATCTTCCCTCAGAACAAGCAATCTGACCTGGGGACCAGAAAGGAGGAGCCTGTGGGTTTAGCTGACCAAATGCCAAACTGAACAAATAAATTTTAAAGGAGATATTTCATATTAATTCATTTTGAAGGGGTTAAAAAAGAAACCTCAGCCTTGTCATCGGTGAGAGAAGCAGAATTAAAATCTTGGGCTGCTGATAAAGCCACACAAACAGCCAGGAAACATTTCCCTTCTC
This sequence comes from Corythornis vintsioides, assembly GCA_025447755.1. Classification (NCBI taxonomy): domain Eukaryota; kingdom Metazoa; phylum Chordata; class Aves; order Coraciiformes; family Alcedinidae; genus Corythornis; species Corythornis vintsioides. Next base: position 29,559 of record JAOEGS010012037.1, on the reverse strand, counting down.
TAAAAGGGAAAGAGAAGGAAGATATCATCTGTCTAATCTGTTAATACTTCACTATAAAGCCATTTTCCTTTACTGAAGCTTAGGCTAGAAGTCAAAATTTCCATTTCAATGCCTTCTCTTTTTTGTTGGTTGGGATTGAGAGAAGAGAAAGCACAATATACATAAGTCAAAAGCTATTATGACTTGCTTAGTGACAGGGTAAAAAGCTTTTTATGTATTTTTTTTTTTAAATATACGCAGTCTAAGTCAAGCCTCTAAAGTGGGACTGGAACCTCTTTCAAAATGCTGAAATGACAACACACTTTTATCTGGCTATTTCTATGGTTCTTAAACTGTCATTTATTTGTCACAACAACAAATAGATTTAGCTGCCAAGAACATACCACACAGAACGTCTGTTCAATTGTATTTCAGACTGGATTTACACTACCCCAGGGGAGCTATCCTCATCCATTCATTTTATTCCCCCCATTCTATGGCTTGGATCATTAGTGGAAAGCGGAGAATTATCTGTCTGGTCATTTACTATTAAACATTTCTTTCCAAAAACAGATAAGCAGCAAGACAGAGGGAATACAACTGCTGCTATTGTTTCCCACTGAAAATTATTTTGCTAGTATAAAACTTCCTGTGTGAAAACTTTCTGACTGTTCACATGAGCTTCCTGCCTTTGCTCTTGCTACAGCACGTGTTTAGAATACAGAAATAAAGCAAGAAGCTTCACTGCTCAATAATTCAGGTGCTCTGGGATGCTCCTGCTGCTGGAAGTGCCTGGCTCAGGTCTCCTTTCTCTGCACCCAGGCAGGGGCTGGAGTTTTGTGATATTCTCTTGCAGCACACACTGAAGAGCTCAAACCTTCCATCCTGGAGGGCATGCTGCAAATCTCAGGGGCACAAGCTAGTGGGTATGGTAGAATGGCAGTGGGTACAAGGCATTGATTTCACTAGTTGTGAGCTGAGCTTGTGGTGGAGGGAGTGTCAGTGCATCTGTATGTGAAGGGAAGAGAGATGTCTGTTTTGACTCATAATCATCATTCTGCTGTTTCTTTAATTCATAGCATGACACTCAAAGCGTCAAACCATATGCTTTCTCCATCACAGTTAAAATCAGACACATCAGTGAGGAACAATCTCATGAGCAAAGAGACACTGTCACCTAGAACAGCAGGCCTCTGAAGCAGGTGATGGAGCTAGTCATGACCAGTATATAGCTGGAAGGGCACTATTTGTCAAAGAAAATCCATTGTCAGGGTTTTCCTGCGCACAATTGCTACTCTAGTCTGATCCCATAAATCTTTGGGTAAGATTTCTCAAAACAGCATCAACATAAATCTTCCTCTTGCCCTGTGCCCCTTCCATCTCAAGAGACAGGCACATTTGTGCCCATGCTGAACCCTTAGTATAGGATAAACCATGAACAGTAAGATAGGGTGCCCTGTTTTATCATCAAGAATTCGAGTTGCTGTTTTACCTTACTGAGGAGAAGCTTTGAGAGCTGATAACCTCAAGGGTCCCACTAATACACCTTGGAATCTGTGAGTGTCATGAATCAGAAGGAAAAATACAGCTGGAAATTACGCTTCTCACAATCTCACTCTTATTCAAACCCAAACATACACACACCCACACAGCCTGAGCTGCTCCCAGCAGAAGGGTAACTTATTAAAATTTACTCATCTAAACCACCCCCAGAGATGACCTGAAGTAGCCTTTCTATGCATAACTAACAGGCACTTATCAAGAAAGCTATTTCAATACCATGATGAGAGGCAATAAATCAAACAGCAATCATTGGCATTTTTGGGATGAAGGAAGTGTTTTATGTAGGAGCTGGGGTTCTCCTTGCTCAGCTCCCCTGAATCTTTGACTTAAGACAAATGAAATAGGATTTATACACATTTTTCAATTCTGTTTTTAAAGGATTTGCAGAATTGGGAGTAAAGAAATGGCCTCACTGAAGTCAGGCTAAGCGTCGTCATTGATTTCAGGAGAACCAGAATATTCTGCCTAAAGGGCAGAAATTATCCACTCCTGTAAAGGGACACTTACCGTATCTGGAAGTCTCATTTTTTGGCAGGTTAGCTCTAAGAATGAAGTTGTTCAAGCTGTTGAGATAAGCTGGAAGGCTGTGATAACCTTCAGGATTATACCACACCTGCACACAATTGAGAAATTGAAACAATTTGGGAGAGAAATTGTTACTTGATAACATTGTGGTTTGTTCTGCTTGCACAAATGAATCATTCCATGGTTGTTAACTGAAGCCATAAACTCTACAAGTTAAAGTCCAACGATTAAACCACATCAAGTACTGAATGGGGATAAAAGCACATTTTACTTTCAGCACAAGTGGTCCCCTCAGCTTCTTCTGCCTTCTGGGAGAGAAGAAAGAAGCACTAGCTGGATCTGTGACAAAGTGTACAGAAACTTGGTTTCTTTTCTGTAATAAGCTCCTCAGAGCTGATGAACACCAGCTTTAGGGACCTCTCAGAGAAGGTTAAGCTGTCCAATGTCTGACAGCCCTGGAAAGCCAGGGGGAAAAAAGTCTGCTTAAGGGCAAAAAATAGCCAGTGGTCACCTTCTTATTCAGCAGATTCCCTCCCCATGAGAGCTTTTCTTGTTTATATTACAATAATCACTGAAGGGCAAAATAAGATCACAGGACATACGCTTTGGGGGGGATTTACCATCCCCTACTTTAGGCACAATCCCACAGCACCCAGGATGGAGGTGTAAATTACCTACCAAGAAACAGAGAGTTTAGGCTTTTAAGGTTAGAGGTTTAAATGCAACCCACATCATCCACCTTTGCATACCCCCCGGTCCTGTGTGCTCTGTGATTTCATTCTTTCTGCCTTAGCAGAGCAATGGCTAGAGTTTGCCCTGCTTCCAAAACTATCAGGGTTTCTAGATATTAAATCTGACATGCAATAAGCAAATAGCTACAGCTTTCACATCTAAGATGAAGCTGCAAGATTGGAGCAGTGAAAACATCTGCAAATTGATTACATGAGCTCTGGGGCTTATTGAAACAAACCCTGTGATTCACTTTTCTTGGAGCCACCTCTGAGAACAAGCACTGCTCTTGCAGTAACTCTCACCTGCTAGTGAGGTTTTGCAATGAAATCACAGGATCTTGTCAAGTCTCTTGTATTTCCCTGCTACCTCCTATTTCAGTCTCGGCACTTCTAGTGCTGTTGTGTTACATTTTCACTGAGCAGAAACAGCAAAGGGTTATTTCAGAATGTGACAGCCAACACTAGTTAAGATACACACACCCTCTCATGAGATAAAGATGCGGCTAATTGATATTTTCAGCTCTGTATAATAAAATTATGACAGCAGGAAAATTGTCTCCTGCTTGCAAGAGAAGTCAGGCCAACAAAGAAGAATGGAGAGAGAAAAGGAAAGGAACTTCAAGTTTTCTCTCCCATGCCAGTCTTCAGCTATCACAGGATTTAGCTTTATTTTCTGAAATAGCCCTAAACGTCACCTTACTCCTCACGTCCCATGCTTCCTGTGCTAGGATGAGCAGATGGAGGTTTGTTACCTTAGTCAATGTTCTGTTGGGGGGCACTGGTCTGATATCAAACTGGAGATCTTTCGTCAAAGGTAGCCCAAAGGACCAGCCACCATACCTGAGTGAAAACAAGACGGAAGCATGTTGCTACCCTCATTCAAAAGCTTTAACATTTTCCATTGGTGCGTGCCACAGTCACCCCAACTAATGCTAGCCTAACTTAACTTACCCTATAATGCAGTGTGGCCAAACCAACGTGGCTACAGGACCCCTTATTTGGGGGAAAAAAAACAAAACAAAACCAAAACAAACGTAACAAACTTGGAAGCACTATCACAAAACTGTGCTGAAAGCCTCCATTTGGGAAACATTTTGGAGCTGTGTGGACTCCAAACCCACTTTGATAACACATTGGAGTAAGACTACTACTTCTTACCCAGCAGACAAGCAGCTAATTTTAAACTTATGGCAGATGAACATAGAATCATAAAGTGTTTAGGGCTAGAAGGGACCTCCAAAGGTCATCCAGTCCAGGCCCCCTGCAGTGAACAGGGATATCCTCAACTAGACCAGGCTGCTCAGAGCCTTGTCCAACCTCACCTTGAATATCTCCAGAGATGGGGCCTCAACCACCACCCTGGAAAGCCTATTTCATTGTTCTAGCACTCTCAAGGTAAAGTACGATATCCAGTCTAAATCTACTCTTCTCTAATTTAAACCCATTACTCCTTGTCCTTTCACTACAGGCCCTTGTAAACAGCCCCTCTCCAGCCTTCCTGTAGGCCACCTTCAGGTACTGGAAGGTGGCTATAAAGTCTCCCTGGAGACTTCTCCAGGCTGAACAACTCCAGCTCCTTCAGCCTGTCCTCATAGGAGAGGTGTTGCAGCCCTCTGATCACCTTTGTTGCCTTCCTCTGGACCCACTCCATCAGGTCCATGTCTTTCCTATGTTGGGGGCTCCAGAACTGGATGCAATACTCCAGCTGAGGTCTCACCAGAGCAGAGTAGAGGGGCAGAATCACTTCTCTCGATCTGCTGGCCACACTTCTCTCGATGCAGCCCAGGATACAATTGGCCTTC
>JAOEGS010012037.1:0-24859 GCA_025447755.1 Corythornis vintsioides | reverse complement strand
CTCATGAGGTTCACCTGGGCCCACCTCTCCAGCCTATCCAGGTCCCTTTGGATGACATCCCATCCCTCCATCCTATCGACAACACAACTCAACTTAGTGTCATCTGCAAACTTGTGATCCCATTGTCAATGTCATTAATGAAGATATTAAATATATATATGTTCATATATATATCTATCATTTTTTTTTAATATGTATATATATATATATGAGAACATATTCCTTGACAACCTTAATGGCAGGCTGGTTTTGCCCCTGGACATGCCATGCTGGCTGTATGGCAGAGTCAAGACACACTAATAGTTCTAAAAGTCCTGTGGTGCAAGAAAATGCTCAGCCTCTAATTTCACTGCAACACTGGATGCAGTTTTTTAAGTGAAGCACACCAGCACACCCTGAGACTTTAGAGAATCAAACTTGAAGGAAAGTGTCTCCCTGAGGGTTTACTTCATGACAGGCTGTGTCAGATTTTCCTCATTTTAAAAATTTCTGAGTCAGACAAAGGCTTGTCTGTGGATCCAGCCATCACCACATCAGGTGATTGACACATCCCCAGTCTCTCTCTGCTGTGATCAAGAGCAGCATTTGCACAAACCTTTACCTTTAACCCCATGATTGCATGACATTTCACCTTCTTTCACCAGATTCACAGAGACCATCATCAGGGAGGCCCTTCTAAACCCTTCCTGCACTGTCATCTCCTCAGTGACAGTGGATATGACATGTACAAGAGGTTGCTCCCACTGCAGTTCACAGGAGAGGGACTGAAGATTAGAGCTGTACCGTTTCTGCAGGAAGTCTTTGGTAGTTGCCAGAATGTAGGTCTCCACATTGTGCCCCGTAAGGTTATAAACCGTCCGTGTGGAGAAGGTCCTTCTGTGAGGAGGAGTGTAGTTTGTCTGTGGACACGTCTGAGCATAGACAAATGAACAAAAAGTTGGCACCTGAAAACTTGCTTGCACATCAGGAGAAGACAGAACAGGCAACGGCAATATTCTGGTCCTGGGACTGATTCATAGTGAGGCTGATGATTCACAAATCAGGGTGCAGAGGTGCACAACACACATCTCTGCATGCTGTCCTGAACATGTTTAGCTTGAAAAACAATCTCTGCTTCAATCTACATTTCACTTCTACTGACATCAGTGAGACCTTGAAATGTGCTTCATGCTGTATAGGAAGATTTTTGCTGCATTAAAGCTGATCCTACTTAGCAGAGAGCCAGAGTGACTGCACAGACAAATGCAGAGGGCAAAACAGCTCACGGAGCAGAAAACTCTGTGGTGGCCTCAAAATCTCATCTTGCATTTCACAGCTGCTATGCTCTACATTTTGTCTTTACTGTCAGTCACTAGGAATATTTTCCTGAGCTTCAGAGAAACTTTGGATTAGTTCTGAATATGTAATTTAACATGCTGAGGGTCAAAGTCATATTGACTGTTTCATGAGGTTGAAGTGTCCTACTGGACAGCACGCTGGCTGCTGCTTTCAGCTCATCCAGAACAAAAGCCCTGGCCTCCCCTGTTGTGTATCTGTTCATAACATTGCAACAGAGTACACAAAACAGCTTCCTTCATGCTGAAGAACACCTGCCTGTGCCTGTTGGAGAGAAGAATCAGCTTTGAACATTATCCTGACTTACTGGAAAAAATGACAACAATATTTTTAATGATGTGAGATTAAGTGTATGTCCAGAAAACTGCATAAAATAGCTGCATTTTAAGGAATGACTAGGAGCGTTCAACTAAGTACATCCTTTATCTTACAAAAGGCATCATGCTGCACCATGAGTCTGATTTCCAGCTGGAAAAAAGCTGAAGACAGATGAACGGCACTGGAGGGAGGATAGCTTCACTTCAAACTGGACTATAAAATGGTAACATCCTTGGGGCAGAATCTGCCTTTTCTCCATGTGTGTGTAAAGGCACTAAGCCCATCAGTGCCCATGTCTGGTTCTGCAGGTCACCACAATGCAAGTAACTAATATTATTAATCACTTATAATATGAAGCAGACTAAAAGCAGATGGATATAGACTCTGCATGAAGTTAAATTCTGAAGAGCAAAGAGCAACAAGAGCTGTGCTTTCGCTAATAACAGTGCTTGTATAAACCAGTTTTCTTCTTGAATGCTCATTCCTGTCTGCTAAATGGGACAATCATACAGCATTCAAAACCACCATCAAACCTCTTCCCACCATGGGGAGCAAGGTGAGAAAACCGTTCCCTTTCCTATCCCCAAACTGGTGCAAACCCCAGTTATTCAGTGTACAAAATCAACAAGGTAAAAAAGAGAAAGGAGGAATTTGAGCCTTTAGTGTCCTGCCTGCCCATAAAACCACTTTAAATTACCTGAATTCCATGGGTGCAGTTGCAGACAGAATATTTGGTTCTCTGGTCGCCACTGATAATCCACTGGCCAAGCATGTCCTCCTTTAAACACTGCCTGAAAAATGGACACATTTTCCTCTGAGGTGCTCTGTGCTCAAGTGTGCAAATGACACTAATTGCTGTCATGTTCAATGACAGCAAGGATGGCAGTGAGCAGCTTGAGCAGAAAAGCAGACCTTCTTGTGATCTCTGGGCCTTTCAGGGAATACCCAGCCTCTTACTACCTTCAGCGCCTCTTGGGAGATGCCTCTTGCTACTGCTCTTCATGCCTGGATTCATTCAGTTGATGAGAAGGAACCCAGACACCACTTCATTCCCACAGCAGACAGTGTAAGGAGCTAGTAAAGGCCAAAATCATCTTACAGGGCAGAAATAAGGAACCACTGCCAGGATTTCACTACCAATTCCTTGAAAATTTATCTGCAGTAACTAAGAGAACACAGACTTCATGGCATTGCTTGTAGATACAGATAAACAAAGCTATGCTGAAAACTTTCTGGGTGCACTCAGTATTGCAATGAGGACTATGGGGGAGATCAGAACCTCTTCCCAGATATAAGAATGGCTTGCTCTTGTCCTGGCATCCTACCACCATCAAAGCTGCTCCTTTACTACTCATACTAATAAAAGAGTCCACTTTTCATGGTGACTATCCAACCTAAATCTCCCTGTGAACAACTTGAGGCCATTTCCTCTTGTCCTATCACTTGTTCCTTGGGAGAAGAAACCTACCCTACCTGGCTGCAACCTCCTTTCAGGGAGTTGTTAAGCATTCTTGAAGAGCCTTATTTTCTTCAGACTGAGCAACCCCTGGTCCCTCAGCTGCTCCTCACTAGAACTGTACTCTAGATCCTACCCAGCTCTGTTGCCCTTCTTTGGACACACTCCAGCACCTACTATCTGCTGGCAGATGTGATCCTTTGCTCCAAGCCACAGGGGACCCATGTAGGCTCTTAGCAGGGCTGAGGTCAGCTTCACACCAATCATGACTATGCAGTTCCCTGCTCAGAACTGACTTGCATCCTGCCAGCTGTGTGTGAGCAGTGCAAGCTTATGCCTGCCTGCAGAAAGCCCGGTAGACATTTCTTAACAAGCTTAAGGAGTCTGAAAGTCAATATGAAGAGAGACAGGAGATTTATTTTTTTTTTTTTATGGTATGTGGCACCATCATATGAAAGTTCTGCAGAGTTTCAACTGTAGTTATTGAAGTCTAACGACTAATAGTGTTATGCTAATTCTCTTTCAGATTTGGAATTTAAGTTGAAGAAAATTAAGAACTACTTACGAATTGCTTTCATTCATGCATGTGTTATCCGTCCCAGGGAAAGCAAGCATCGAAGCAACTAAAGAGTCAGTGGTTTCATTAAAATTCCTAAGAATCAACAAATAATAAGAAAAGAGGAAAATGTTCAAGGTACTTCCACTTGTAGAGGAAAATAGTGTCTGAACACAACTGGATTTAAGATGTTAAATAGACTATTATTTGTGGTGCTAGTGCTGCAGATCACTGCAATACATGAGGACAGTCACACAGGTTTAGGAGGACTGCTCCTCACTTAATGCTGCACAGCTACTCCAAGTGATTTGCTGCCTCTACATCGAAAAAAGATACTGGTGAACTTTGGGACAATCAAGGTTCTGTTTCCAGAGAAAAAAATAACTACTGCAATTTTCAGGCAATACTTCCAGTCTTCTCTATCAGCTCTCTGATCTGTGATGTTCTTTTTTTTGTTCATTCAGGAAGATGCTTCTCACTTCTGACCCAGGTCTCTAGCAATGACCCATCAGCAGAGAACATTAGGAGCAGAGCACCCAGACGTGCAGTGCTGGATCATTCTCCCATCTAGCAGGACTTGAAGTGGAAAGGTACGAGCAGTCCTAGGACAGAACACCTAAGAGCAGGCACACTTGCTTTAGAGCTACATTTTATATCTCTGACTTAAAACCGAGAACCACTGAAGAGAGAAAGCAATTCACATCATGAAATCAGAATGACACAAATTATTATCATTTTGGTAATAGGATTTTGAAGCACAATGAAATAATTCAGTGGTGTCATCTTAATCACCCTGAAAAAGCACATGCCCTTCAAATTGACTGCGTGCCTCGGACTAGTGAGGCCTGGGCAGAAAGCGTGTCTGGTGCTGACAAAGAGAAAGGCAATGCAGACACTTCACAAGGTGGATAAAGTTTGATCCCAGAGTTGCAATGTGAGAGACAAGAGATGTGGGGCTTTCCATTTAATATCAGGGGAAGAGTGTAGATATTATGGGACGATAAAGCTGTTGTAGTGTTGGAGGACTCCAATGGGAAACACAAAGAATATTCATATAGTCACACATTTTACAGTTAATTCTAACAGAGAGGTGGTTTTTCTAAACCTTTCTGATTGCTGGTCTGAGCCAAGCCATCTCCCTCAGACATCCTTTAGGAAAGGGACTGCTATATGTTATCTGCATAACAGAACTACACAGATAACACAGCTTCATGTTATCTGTGCAACACTTTTCCACTGGGTGTGCTCAGAAATAATCCTGATGGTTCTTTATAAACAAATGTGTTTAAGGATCACAAAGAACACCACTCACCCAAAGAAGTCTGCCTGGTCGGATGTGCCATAGAGAGAGGGAGAAAGCAGCAGGTCAGGATATTCAGTCTCCTTAGTTCTTAGTGTCCCAAGTCCCATTGCAGCTGTCACAAAGAGGACTGGGAGAATGACCTGAGCAATGAAGCCTCTGACATCCCGCCGGGTGTGGTGGAGTCTCTTAATAAACAAAGCTGATGTCTTCTTAAGCAGCAATGGCAAACCCTGAAGGCTTTTTGATCTAATCAGGAAGTGATCTGGGTACAAATGAAGAACAAATTTTATCATGGGTCAGTATCGGTGAAATGTGGAGAACTGATGGTTATAGAATTCTGGAACATATTTAGCTTCCTGTGCTCATTTACATATGCCATATCAAAACTACTAAGTGGGAACACGCACAAAGGTCAGGCTTGGGACAACACTCAAATTTTGTCTCTTGAGTCACAAGCTTATGTAACACTATTTTTTTTGTTAAATTTTAAATGGGTACATATAGTGAATTCATTTTGAGATCTTGCAAGAGGAACACAGGCATCCAGATGCAAGAAGTTATCTCCATCCTACCTATGCAGCTGAAGCTTTCAGGAGTAACATATTAGTCTCTTATATTTGCAAACTGAAAATTTTTGTAATTAAGCAGGTCCTCAGACAAAACAAAAGAATTAATATTAAATAACAAGGCATATAAACCAGTCAATCTGTGTCATGCACAGAGCCAAATCTTGTGCAATCTACTACTCTTTATAAAATATTACCCTATATAATAGAACATGAAGCAAATTCTTTTCACTGCTCTCATTAGCATTGACACAAACCACTATGTGTATGAGTTACTGTTTACAGCCATAATTTTACAGTATAGGTCAGCTCTGAAAAGAAAGTGCGAAAATACCTGTGTTGTCACTTGGTATAAATGGCAGAAGTACAAAAAATCCTACTCTGAGAAAGCATTTCAACCAGGCATTTACTCATTTTCGGGATGGGCCAACTTTTGCAGCTCTATCGAGCCCTCAGAAATACTTGTGTAGCTTGATTCTCTTCTGAAAGTGACTTTATTCCACTGTCTGGCTGCTGCTGAGCTGCTTTACCACAGTGCAATGGCTGAGACACAGCAAAATGCAGCCAGGAGGGTCCAGCTCAGATCTGTGCTGCTGTTTAGCAACAGGTTAAGCGGCTTCTACAAAGTTTCTCTCCAGTTCTACTAGTTAAGCAGAAATAATCCTCTACCTCAATTAAACTAATTAACAACTAAAAGATCTAAACAATGCTGTACTTCTAGTGACATCAGTTTTGTGATTCCTGGGCAAAACATTGTTTTCAACAAAGAAAGAAGACTGGGAGCTCAAATCAGCCCATCTGCCACTTGTCGCATCTGTGACAAATGTGGAATAAAAGCTGGAGGTAATTTAGTACCATCTCTTTCTGTGAAGGTATCTGTGCTCACAGACATTCCATCACTCCCAACTTGATCCCTGGCTCCAGTCAGCTGTTGGGGCAGTTCAGCATCTTCTTGCTGAACCTTCACTACCTCTTTTGTCAGATTGAGAAACACCTATGGAGCAAGAAAATATGAAGAATAATCAGTCCAAGTGACTCCATTTACCAAAACAATAGTAGTCCACTCTCCTACTTTGTAGCTGGAGTCGGTGCAGCAATTGTGAATTACAATCATCTTTCTGTTCCCTTTGTGCTCTGTGAGAGAAATTAACTCTTTTTTTTCAGTATAGAATTGTTATTGTCTAACTCCTCATCACCTTCAGTCTCCTGCTGCAGCAGTGGAAGCTTAAACCTGTGCAGCTGTCCCCTGAATTTACCCTGTCCTAATAACACCTGCTATATGACTACTGAGTAGGTGTAAATGAAGCTAAGTTTCAGGTCAGGTCCTACACAACTCTACTCCCTCCAGACCCACCTGGTGAGCAGGTGGCTCTCCCTGAATAGTACCAATGAATAAACATGGAGGGCTGTTTTCCTGGGATATTTTCCCCTTGACCTCTGACAGCCCCAGCTGCCTCCACACTGGGAATGTGCACAGTTGTGGCACCTGAGTGGCATGTGGGACATGTCATGTATCACATTCTTGCTGCCTTAGGAAAACACCTTAAAATTGAGCAAGAATTTGTGAATAACTGAACCACTTTTTCCTCTGCTTAAAACTCTCACATGCAAACCACTCCACTGCTCAGCCCAGAAACAGAGTGCTGTGAAGTTAGTCTCTATAACATTGTATTAAAACGAACAGACCCTGAGCTCATACCTCTTCCACGGTAGTGTTTGAAATCCCGTAGCAACCAAGATGGAGATCACTCAGGCTGGTATCAAGAGCTCTGAGAAGAGCCTGGTAGGCCCCTGAGACTGTAGACTTGAAGGGGGGAAGCACATACACAAGCTCTCCACCAATGTCCTCCTTGAGATAAGCCTCCGGGAGGTGGGACTGAATCAAGGAGGTCACTGCTGTGGTGTCACACTCCTCTATAATGTTCTGAAAAAGGAGGAAAATGATCTGTGGTCACTGAGATGGCTGTGAGGTCAAATTTCCTACCACAGGGTTTTGCCCAAATTCCGTCTCAGAGCATCAGTAGGTGATCTCAGTCCAGGTATGCAGCATTTCGAGTTCAGTATTAAAAGCCAGTTTCTGGTGCTGAAGCATGTCCAGAGAAAGACAATGAAGCTGGGGAAAGGTCTAGAGCATAGGTCTGATGAGAAGCAGCAGAGGGTACTACTGTAACCCAGGTATTTCAGTGGCTGAGGAATATGAAAAAGCAATCTTACTGGTAGCCCAGGGAAATATTCCAACATATTCTTAAACCTATGTAGCCAAAATACATCCCTGTTTTCAGCTGGTCATAAGCTAGTTGTGTAAAGAAGTTATTTCATGAAAGTGAAATTATATTGGAACAACTATTCGACATATGGACCTTCCTTCTGCAGCATGCTTCACTCTGTGAAACATTATGATGTGCCTCCTTCCTTCACAGTATCACAGAATGGTAGGGGTTGGAAGGAACCTCTAAGGATCATATAGTCCAACCCCCCCTTCTCCAGCAGGGTCACCCAGAGCAGGGTGCCCAGAATACTGTTATCCAGGTGGGTTTGGAATCTCTCCAGAGAAGGAGACTCTACAGACTTTCTGGGCAGCCTAGGCCAGAATCTGCCATATTAACAGGAAATAAGTTTTTCCTTATGTTCAGATGGAACCTCCCGGGTTCCAGTTTTTGCCCATTATCCCTTGTTCTGTCTCTAGACACCACTGACAAAAGTCTTGCCCCATCCTCTTGATCTCCACACTTTAGATATTGATCAGTATTGATAAGGTCACTTTCTTAAGCTTTTTTCCAGTCTAAACAGTCCCAGATCTCTCAGCCTTTCCTTCACAGAGAACTATTCCAAGTTTCCTCTTAATCTTTATAGCCCTTACAACTGAGTCAATTTCCTGCTCAAGATGCTGAAAATTTAGAATCAACTCAGATACAAACCTTCTTTTTTGTGAGTGTCAGGTGGTATCCATCCCCAAAAGTTTCCTTAAGGTAGAATGGTGAACCACAACATTTGAGCCCTCCATGCTCTAGGAAGGCAATTCTGTCACTCAGAACTTCAGCTTCATCCAAGTGATGAGTTGAGAGAATAATGGTTCTCCCTGGAAAACACAAAGCTGGTATCAGCTCCCACAGAATAAACCCACATGATTACAAGGGGCAGGCAAAAGCTATGCTGAATGAGGGGACACAGAGTCTCAGGTGAAAATCAGCTATGCCTTTTTGTAATTATTAGTGAAGCTGATGAAAAGCTTCTCCACAGAGAAGCTGAAAGTTACCGTACTGTAAATTGTGTGCTACAGTAAAGTTAATTTTTTGAATGACACTGTGAAGTTACAGAGACCAATCAGGATGTGCCCAGAGGGTCTGCAAAACCCTAGTCTCTCACAATTTCTTCTCTGTGGTCTCTAAAACCCACAGTTCAAAGCCATTGATATTGTATTTGCGGAAGTGACACACATCACCTTTGCCATGGGGCAGCATTTTGTCTCATTATGGTACCTTTTTTATTCTTGGAGATAATTTCCCAAATACTTCTCCGAGAGCATGGGTCTACCCCTGTGGTTGGTTCGTCTAGTATCACCACCCTTGATCCACCCAGGAGGGCAATAGCAATAGACAACTTCCTCTTCATCCCCCCAGAGAGGGAACCAGCTAGCTTGTGACGATGGCTGTACAGGCCAGTCTCCTTCAAAGTCCTTGAAAACAAAGGAAAAACAATCCCCAAAGGTTATCCTTCAGGCATCTTTTAAAAGCAGGAAATGTGAAAATACCCAAAAAGTCCCGTAAATGCAAATGAAAAAATGTTAAAGTATGCATGGATCTACTGAATGGTCACAGCACAGGGAGATGATTCACCCTGTAGCTCAGTCACTGGGATTTTAATTTAAAACTTTTTTTTTCAGAATGTTTTCAAAGTTTCCATCTGACAAGTCAAGGTTAAAGGCTCAACCTCATCAACTGAGAACACCAAGACCCAAACTCCCTGGGATGTTCTGGCTGTTTCACTTCTCTGCAGAACCAATAAAGCTGACATAATCTTTCTGACTGGTTGATTAAATCTTTTTCTGGAGAAAATTGTAAAAGCTGCAAGGACTAGACCCATAGACCTATATAAATTCATCTCCAAATAATTGCCACAGAAGCTTGCAAACCCCCTGCGAGAAGAAATGTTTTCTTGCAGCCATGGACATCAATATATTCCTCTGGTCAAACCAAGGCATTATTTGAGATTTACACTGGATCTGTAACAGTCCTCAAAACCATTCATTTGAGCTTTGCAGCAGCAGCAATAGCACTATCGTGCAATATTTTTTACAGCCCTCTCTCCCTCCTCCAACCCTTCTCTTTTCATACCTCTTCACTTCGTGGTAGAGCTCCTGTTCACTCCAATGCGGGACTTTGATGTACCCATAGAGCAGCAGGTGTTCCTTTGTGGTGAGATAGTTAAAGAGAACATTGTGCTGCATGCACACCCCCATGTTCTTCCTGATAACTTCCTGGTCAGTCCTAATATCTTTGCCATATACAAAGATAGTACCTGATGATGTAGGGAACAACCCAGTCAATATAGATCTGAAAGGGAAAAATAAATAGAAGAGGAAATTAGGAAAATGAAAAGGCCATAGGTATTTTTTTCACATGATCCTGTACCTACCATCACTTTCAAAGTGTCCTTACATCATAAAATCACAAAATGCCTTTGAATGGAAGAGATCATCAAAATCCTCTAGTCCAACCTTCAACCCAACACTGCAAGCTCAGCACTAAACCCTGTACCTGAGCACCAGAACCACACACCATTTAAATGCCTCCAGGGATGGAAACTCCACCACTGTCCTGGGCAGACCATTCCAATGTTTGTTAACCCTTTCAGTGAAGAAACATTTCCTAATATCCAGCCTAAACCTCCTTTGGCACAGCTTGCAGCCATTCCCTCTGGTCCTGTCACAAATGACCAGGGAGAAGAGGCCATCCCCCTCCTCACTCCAACCTCCTGTCAGGCAGTTATAGAGAGTGATAAGGTCTCCCCTCAGTCTCCTCCGGATTAAATAACCCAGCTCCCTCACAGGACCCGTGCTCTGGGCCCTTCATGAGCCTCGCTGCCCTTTTCTGGACACACTCCAGCACTTCTATGTCCTTCTCTTGGTGAGGGGCAGGGAACTGAATGCAATATTTAAGGTATAGCCTCACCAGTGCTGATTATGGGGGGACAATCACCTTCCTACTCCTGCTGGCTACAGTGTTTCTAATACAAGCCAGGATGCCATTGGCCTTCTTAGCCACCCATACATGCTGCTGACTCATTTACTCAACTATTGTTCAACAACAATATGTTGTCTGCATCATCAATGCTTCTTCCAGACCACTGACCACTGCTTCTTTATCTGTCTGACCATGCTTTGGCGGTGCAGGGGTCAATTAACACCAAATGACACCCTCATACTCCTCTGTGGGAACCCGAGGGCAAATAGTAAGCTCACACACTAAACTATGGCCACTTTTCACATGTACTTTTATCTTCTCCCCAGGTTGGATGATTGCATATCCCACTCTTCAATACTCATGAATGGTCTTGACTTCCAATTTAATCACCAGGAGTTAATATAATGCATTTACCCCTCTATTCTTTGAGGTCTGTCTGCAGTACCCAGCCAGCCTCATTGCTAACCACAGCAGAGACAGAAAACCGCAGCTTCATCTTACTAACCACAGAGACAGGAAATCTGATTTCACTGCCATTAACAAGAAATGGGAGAGGCCTTCAAGACAAGCCATCTCACAATGGACAGCACTTTCATCTAGTTCAAGCAAATAATTACCTACCTAGTTATATCCAACAGACCTGAGTCAATCACCTTGTGCTCAGAATGACTATTTGCACATTATAGGTTATGTTTGGTGCTGCCCTTGCAGGAACAAAAGGGAGAACATATGTCTCAGACTGCCCTTCACCTTCCCAGAGCTTCTCTCTCTCCTGGGACTCCCACCATTAAAAAAAGAGGTAATCTGTGGCCTCAGCAGGATCTGAAGCCTGCCTTAAGTTTCAAGAATATTTTTCTGCATATCAACTTTGCTTACACTTTGCAAACAGAAATCCAGGATAAACTGATAATAAGATGAGATGAAGCACACATCTGTCTTATTGGGGTTTGGCTCTTCTGAAGCTTCTATTTATCAGCTTAATGTTACTTTCAGAGTGATGTACATATATGTCAGTGGAGAAATAAGTTCTAAGGATATGTTTCAGTGCTGTTGTCTAACAACTCAAAAAAAAATTAAAAAATGGCATGGCTGGAAGGGCTGAAAGTCCAGTCTAGCTAACACACAGATGAGTACAGCTGATGTCTACCTTTATGAAACTTTCTTGCTAATATCACTTCAGCTTTGATGTGTGCACAAGCTCCCCACAACTTCCAGAACAACCTAACCCCAAATGCCAAAGCATCGTGAAACAAAACACTGGAACAGCTTCTGTGCTGTGTATTACAGGTATCCTACCAGATTAAAAAGCATGTTCCTAAGCAGAAATGAACCTGTAATTCTAATAGATGAAGGGACTGCAGAGGTCATCCATGAGCAAGATAAAACTACAAGAGAGATTTGGCCTAATGAAGTACCTTATTCAGTCTCCCAGTGCTGCACAGACCCAATTGCTGTCACTCATTCACCCCATCATGCCCCAAAGCATAAAAAAAAAAAAAAACCAAACCAAACCAAACCAAAAACAAAAACAACCCAGTAGCTTTAAAGGACACGCACATGGTTGTAGTTTTTCCAGCTCCATTGTGTCCCAGCAGGGAAGTGATATTTCCTTCATAGAAGTTGAGGCTGAGGTTATCCACTGCAGCTTTAGATCCATAAACCTTTGTTATGCCATGGAGGGAGACTCCCAAGGTGAGATCAGTGGGCTCTGGTTCCAGGTGAGGTGCAGGGGAACCTTTGATACCCAAGGGAAGGGGTAGAGAACAGTTACTGCATTGCAGCATGCGTGTGCTTGTGCTACCTTTTTAAATACAAAATAGAGAAAAAGCAGGTGACTTTCATCTAGGAACATAGAGAACATTTCATAGTATCTGTATCATTTTTTTGCGCTCTCTGGCATTTCTCCTTTTTACTTCTGCAGCTCCTAATAACTCCTGACAAGAAGCATTAATCACTTCTGAAAAGGTCTCATATTTATATGTTTTGGAGCACCTAACTTAATTTATACTAAGCAAGCACAGAAAATGAGGGGACATGCAGCAAAACCACTGAGTTATTTTCAGCTAGGTAGAATCAGCAAGCTCTTATGTGTGATCGCATGGTTTGTTAAAAGCTAAATATTTAAGAGATGAACAACGCATCATATGTCCCTTTTGCAAGTGGAAACATATATTTGCTTGCACAGACAGAAGTGTTATTTCTAAACAGAGCACTGTAGAGTGAGATATATGCATCTAAGGTAACTGCACAACCACAACATACACACATCTATATGCGAGTATCAGCACTGCATTTCCACACCAAATAGGAAGAACAAGTATAATTTAAAAGCCAAATCTCCATTCTGGTAATAACAGCTTCCATTTTTTGTGTGCCACAAAAATAACAATCAATACAGAAATGTGCTTTCTGAGTAGGATACCCCTTTACAAATTTAGCTTCTTTTACCTAAACCCTAAGATAGTATCGCTACCCCAGCTAGCATTCACATACATATCTTATTGCTGAAGGTGGCTTCTTTCCTGAACATCA
Source organism: Corythornis vintsioides (assembly GCA_025447755.1). Classification (NCBI taxonomy): domain Eukaryota; kingdom Metazoa; phylum Chordata; class Aves; order Coraciiformes; family Alcedinidae; genus Corythornis; species Corythornis vintsioides. The sequence continues at coordinate 11,610 of JAOEGS010012037.1, read as the reverse complement.
GCTTGGTGAGAAGACCTCTTCGTTTCTCATTCCAGAAAGGCAGGTAACTGTTGTATTCGACCCAGTAAGATGGAAGCAATGGGAAATACCAGGGAGCAGCCATGCCGTATCTACCTGCAAAGGAGAAGAGGAATCTTATTCAGGTGTCTGTTTCTAAGGAAATATCACTATTAGGTGCACTCAAAGTAGTAGCAAAAAACAAAACAAAGCAAAAAATCCTCAGAGATCTTTTCCCTTTTGATGTGCTCATGAACTCTTGATAGCTTGTAGAGAATGTGCCTGATTGACAAAATAGGAAGCATTCACTAATTTGTTATTCAGAGTAACTTCATAGCTGGAGGGCAGGAGTACTTTACATTTTCCACTGGGTAGATTTCCTTATGCCAGTGGACTGCTTCATTAGGTGGGGAAGAAAAGCATAAGACCAAGTACTGGCTCTTGCCCAAGGCAGGAATTACTTTTTGAAATCAAATGATGTAAGTAACAAAACACAAAATCACTCAACTGACAAATGTGGGCTAATATGCTTTGTTCTCATTTTTGTTGAGCAGACTGCAAACACATCCTCCCAAATCCTTGACTTCAGCTTCTTCAGGAGACCCACCTACCCACCCACCCATAGGACAAGCAGCGAAACCCTAATGCTCCCTTGCTCTGTTCAGTCTCAGTTTCATGAATACTCTCACACATCTACAAAGTAATTATCTCTCTTTGATCTAGAGATAGAAATGCCTTCTGTGTGCAGACTCTCTTACTGCCTCAACCATGAAATCAGACAGTGCCTTATTAATTTTTTTATTCCAAAAGAGATGGTATGGTAACAGCATCAATGCTTTTTATCCTTACCTGGGAAAACATTTCTTATATACCATCCCAAGATGAAGTAAATTAAAGAGTCTATCAGAATGAGCCAGCACATCCAGCCAAAGGAAGTGTTGTCTCCAATCATTGGAGACTTGTACATGTTGTCCCATTGGAGACCTGCAGAAAAGAATTTAGAAATACAAACAGGATCCATATTAGTTAATGAAATGTCACAACCATGGGATCTCAAAGCCTAGATTTGTCTACAACAAACATACCTATGCCCTGTGCCTCGTATCGAGCAATGTATTGACTTGCATAACTGAATGCAGTCGGAGACAATAGACTCTGTGGAATACAAAAAATTGAAAATAAAGAATTTGTGAATTAGTCTCAAAGAGAAATCAAGTCTGTTGACTGATCAGGTACCTCACTGGTTTTGTCCAGTAGACAGAAAATTAGTGGATTTATTTTTTTTTGACAGTCACAAAGAGCAATGGATCAGGTTTATGCTGAGAAACACTTCAGGTGATGGGCTGTTATGTCTTCTCAGACCCTGTCTACCTTTTGCTTCCACACCCAGTACCCAAATTCATATCTTATAGAGGGCTTTAGTTTAGGCTTTTGAAATACAGGTTGACTTATGGAACCTAATATCTATCTACATGAGACTGAATGATGAACAGAGCAAGCCCTCCTTCAAAGACAATCTCATTTTTCATGGTGCTTTTGCTATTCAAAAGGGCAAAGTACATAGCTCAGGCTACTCTGGTTTAGCTGGCAGGTGGGAACTCATAAAAATTCCACAAGTATTGCTTCCAGTTGTTGGACACACCTAATTCCAGGTCGTCTTCCTCCAACAGGCCATAGCCAACCCTCCCGTCATACCCATCAACACCCACTGATGGATTTTTAAAAGGCACCCAACTCACATATATTTGATGCAAACTATAATAAGAGCTGAATTTTATTGAAGCTGAGTGTCTACATTTGCACACATGGTTCCCATCACTGAAAAGCAGAACTTACCAGTAGGCTCTTCACAGAGAAGCTCAAATGATTCTCAATGACAAGCAACACGATGAAGGGGAAGAAGGTGAGTATGTACACGAGGCTGCCCACCAAAGCTGCTATATTGGTGTTATTGAAGAAGACGCTGATGAAGTAGCTCATGGCTATGATGGATAGGCTGTAGTCCATAAGGTACAGGAACAGGAGTGCTGTGTTTGTTTTGGGAAGGATGTCACCCACTTTTAGAATAACAATGAGGAATGTGACAGTAATTAGAAGGAAGATGGCACACTCTATGAACCAGGCAATGAAATGGCTGCTGGCATTAACGCCCATCATTTTCATGTACTGCAGAGAGAAAGGTGAGAATAAGAATCACAAATAACAACTGTTTATTAAGAGATGTGAGATGTTTCTGCTGTTATTGAACAGTTTCTTTGTTCAGTTTCTGGACAGGGGATGCAGCCAAACCACACTCTTCCATAGTCTGGCATGTGATGCATTGATAACCAGAGAGAAACCACACACTCACATTTCTGGAATGTCCAAGGTTTGTAAATCAGCCTATTGTAAAAGAACAGCACAGACAGGATCTTCAGGTATGAAGTGTTGCATCCCACAGGCTCCAAAGCAACTTCTGGCTTTAGATTTGTAACTTCTCTAAAGCATTTTTTTAAATAATGTTAATCAGTCTAGTGGCTTGGGTGTTCATGTCCTTAACTATCTTTGAAACCAAATACTTTCTCATGCAACCCCAAGACAACAAATAATAAATTACCACAGTTGTAAGGAAGCAATATTCATTGGTATTTGCTGATTATCAAGTCCACAAGACTTGTATAAAACTGAAAATTTTCACTGATCAATTCAAAAGAAACTAGAGATGCTGGTGCCTTGTACATTATTGCACACCTAAAAAGATGCATGACACCCTGGTTCTTAGAGCAGGGTGTTTTTAGTTCACTAAACCAGAGTCAGGGACTGACAGCAAGCCACTGGGGCTCACTCATTTTCAATATCACCAGAGATCAGAGAGTGGAAATGTTTTCTGGTGAATCAGTATTTGTTTCCATGGTATCAGATATAAATCAAATCTGCTCAAGCTGCTGTTGCTTGCTGAAGCTTAGTGTTACAAAAGTTCTTTGCTGCTCATCTCTGTTGACGGTGTTCGCACTGAAAACCTGAATTCATTTAATAAATTCCCTATGTCTCAATGTCATTGGTTTTCCAACAGGCACCCTGAATGAAGAACTTCATTTCAGGGAGCTGATGTAGTATGTAGCACCTTCTGAAATATTAAGTATAATAACTTCAAGGATAGAAATAAATCACTTTTCATGTCTTTGTTCCCAGCAGGTTTGACTCAAAGTCAATTTTTAAAGAGCTTTACATCTTCAGAAAACTTGTAATTTCATGAGGGCCCTGTGTTTCCAGTGTTCAGAACTGCAAAGCAATATTCTCATCACTTGAAGGGCAAATGCCCTGCATTTCTCTGTTTTTTTTGAGCTTGGTTACAATGTCAGAATTCAAACACTGCAGGTCAAACAATAGGTATTTGGAATGTTATTTTCCTTAATGCTTGTTTTGCTCCATTTAATGTTGTACATGAGACATAGTACCCACTAATAAGGAAAATCTGTTTATAATTTTGCACGCCCCAGGAAGTTTTACCGTACCTCATAAAGCCTCAGATCTTTCTCCTGAACAAGTGTTTTAACAAAATCAGCTATAAACAGCACCCAGGCAGCCATCAGAGCAAATGGAAGAGAGTAGGTCACGCTGGTTAAGAACCTGTAAAAGGCAAATGCAGGCTTTAGCTGAATACAAAATGTTCTGGGGATTAAGGCTTCATACACAATACATTTTTCAGAATAATACTTTGGCACAGAAAAAGACATGCTTGTATTTCATAACACAGAGTATAATTAATTATTAGAAAAAAAAAAAAAAGGCTATTTTGCCACTGCATTACATTTTCTAGTCATGAAGCTGCCAACTGTTCAAACTTTTTTCTTTTTTTCCAACCCCAGAGTGATTTTCAGATGCATTCTGGCAGTTTTGCCCAGCAGTGCTCCTGGCAGGAGCAGGAACTGCCACAGGCACCGGCATCTCCTTGCACTCTGGTGGGGTGCATCCCATTTTGGAGCATCATAGCAGCCAGACAGAATTCCCAGTTCCATTAATATATATAATGGCCAAATTTTGTTATCAGACCCTTATTTTATGGTGCTGGAGTTTGGATATCAGTGCTTCCTCTTGATATGTCTGTCTCTATTATACCATGGGACAAGTGCTGCAGGAGTAGATTTATAACATGGGCTTCACAATTCTTGGCTCCTCACTTTAGTTATAAACTTATTCCTGCACCAAATATGTATAGAAAATATCCACAAGGGTCAAGAGTAAATTTCTCCTTTTGTGACAAAAAACAAGTTTCTATAGCAAAAGAGTCATTTAATTGTATCTACTGGGTTTATGCTTTCCTCTTTCATTTCTAAACCTGGCTTAAAATGAAATAATCAGTGTGAATCCTGGGAAAAGTTTAATGTACAATAACAGTAAGAAATTAGTATGATTACATTTGGGTTTAGATTTTTTTTACCTCTAAAGCTGAAAATTTCCCATAAACCAGTGCTTTCAGGAAATCTTTCCATATTTATAAAGGACAATGAAAAGGCATTTCAGTAGCTCTACCAGTTCTTTGTTGTTTGGGGTTTTTTGGCTATCACCATCTGCATGATCTAGGCTATTAAAAATTCAGCATTTCCCAGCATCTTCTGTGTGCTGGTATCTTTATATTCCCTCCTTTTCCCTACAGGACTTTAACTATGTGATAACAATCAACAAACAGCCATTTTAGATTCCTACTAATGCAAATCCAAAGCCTTAAGGTATTTTAATAATTGAGCAAATTCATGCACCTCTGAATCTGGGGTGGGGAGAGAAACCCAAAGGCAAGTGGTTTCCTCAGCAGCCCAGGAACAAGAGGAGGAGCAGGTAGCACTGTAGTAAATACCTCCAGCAATCAGTTAACCATTGTACAAAATTATCTCACAGCAATAATCCATGGCTTTGCTGCAAGAAGTTGACAATTCATTTGGCCAAGTGCTGGGTCCTGCATTTGGGTCACAATCCTCTGCAATGCTCCAGGTTTAGGGAAGAGTGGATGAAAAGTGCCCAGTGGGAAAGGACCTGTGGGAGTTGGTTAGCAGCTGGCTGAAGATGAGACAGTGTGTGCCCAGGTGGCCAAGAAGGCCACCAGCATCCTGGCGTGAATCAGAATGCATGGCCAGCAGGACTAGGGCAGGGATCATCCCCCTGGACTGGGCACTGGGGAGGCTGCACCTTGAATTCTGGGTTGAGCTTTGAGTCCCTCACTCCAAGAAAGACATTGAGGGGCTGCAGCATGACCAGAGAAGGGCAACAAAGCCGAGGAAGGGTCTAGAGCATAAGTATGGTGAGGAACAGCTGAGAGACCTGGGATTGTTCAGACTGGAGAAAAGGAGGCTCAGGGGAGACCTTATCACTCTCAACAGTTCCCTGAAAGGAGGTCAGAGAGATGTGGGTTGGTCTCCTCTCCCAAGGAGCAAGCAATAGGATAAGAGAAAATGGTCTCAAGCTGCACCAGAGGAGGTTTAGGTTAGACATGAAGATCGGTTTCTTCCCCAAAGGGGCTGTAAAGCCCTAAACCAGGCTTCCTAAGACAGTGATGGAATCCCTATCCCTGGAGGGGTTTCAAAGCTTTCTTGATGTGGTGCTGAGGACATGGTTTAGTGGTGACCTGGCAGTGCTGGGTTAGCAGCTGACCTTGATCTTAAAAGTCTTTTCCAAACAAAAGCATTCTGGGATTCCAGGCCTGTTCAATGCCTGCAATGCGTCCTAGCAAGCATTTTCTATGTTGTTACCTTGAGAAGAGATGATAGGTGCCTGGCTCTCTTATGTGACAGGCTGACACAGGAGATTAATGAGTCTGTTCTAGTTCCTATAGCTCCTAGGTAACATTTTAGCTGATGCAGCTGACACACGTTTTATGATAGAAATAGCTCCTCATTCTAGCCTGTACTTTTGGTCCATGGGAGATCCCCATGTCAGAGTGGACTGACCATCCAACCTACCGTTTGCTGAACATCCTTCAGTGGTTTCTGATGGACACTGAAATCCCTTACTTCCTTATGAGTTTTCCACTCAGTTTGGCCACCAGCTGCAGTAATGGCAATAACTCTGAAGAAGTACCATGTTTCCAGCTCTCCAATGCAAACCAAAATGGTCTTACTAGAGGGGCAGGTCCTCAGCTGCAAGCAGTTCTCTGCTACCTATGACACTTGGCAGAGATGTGGTTTATACTTAGCTGCAGACCTGGCTCAAGATGAAGGAAAAGGAAGATGATCCCAAAATTTTTGATCTGCCTCACCATTCAAAACTTTTTATGGTCCATACACAGTCCATGCTGCACAACTCTGTGTGTTAACCCTGGCAACCCCATGCATCAAAAAGCTTCTCTATCCTTCCTCATTACTGCAGAGATGTATGGTGCAACTTCATCTTCCCATTCATCCTTCTTAAAGCATCTGAGAGGCACCTGTATTAAAAACTATTCACTATGCACTGAACAGTAACTGGAATCATGGAATGACAGGGGTTGGAAGGGACCTCTGGAGATCATCTAGTCATGGATAACAAATATCACAGCTGGATGGCAAAGCTCATTAATCCATGGACTCTTCCCCCCCCATAAATACTAAACTTGTACCATTTATACTAGAATCAAAAATCCCTCTTTTATTCAGACCCTTGAAAAAAATCACTACAAGATGAAATAATTTCTCTGCCACATGAACATGGTAATAAGGAAATCAGTGAAGCTGGTGAGCTCCACCAGTCAGACAAGATGAGCTCACACAAAGCATGAAGACAAAATCAACACAAACTTACATATCCTTATTGTAGCAGGGGTAAGGCATGGCCTGGACTTGAACGGCTATTTCCTCTGGTTTCTTGCCAGTCTGTAATTCAATAATGGCTCTTTCAATGCTGTCCTGGATATAAATGAAGGCCCGGCTGTAAATTTGGCTCTGCGAGGTGGAATTGTGTGGGCCCACTGTCCAGATGCGCTCCCTTATTCTGTTGGTGGTTTGTGTGATCCTGCTGCTCATGCGGATGGTGTAATTGAGCACAGGAGGGAGGTCCAAGTCCCCATAAGCTGAGTGCACAGAGCTGTTACTGCTTGAAGGCAGCTTGAAAATGATACCTTGGAAAAGAAAGGAAGAGGCTTTCCCTCAGAGTCAGCCTGGGAGCAGCAGTACACACAGATATGCAGGAACTCCTCATTTTTATAAGCCTTTTCTATATTACAATCCATCATTTCATTTCTTTGCGGAACAAATAACACTCAGATGGGTAGGCTGCTTATTGAGGGTCTAGAAGTGGAAACTGCATCACAGCAGCTACTCTTAATTTCAAATGTGACCAGTGATTCTGAGTGTGAAATGCACCCCCAAAGACTTTAAATCTTTTTGCACTGAGCATTCAAAAACCAAAGGCTCTCAAAATAACCAGCTGCATTTGGAAATCTCACTGCTAACATGGGGTGTCAGGTATATCACTCAGCACATGCACCTCACGAATGTACCCAAAGGTGCTCTATCAGTAAAGCTCACACAGTGATGCTACAATATGAAAACCTCAGGAATGAGGGCTGAAAAGTGTTTGTGTCCCATACATATATTTTTGTGCCCACACAAATTCTTGCAAAGCTGTCTAAGAATATAAAAGCTTTGCAAGTTCCTGTTGGGAAATGACAGACTGTAGATACAGTTTGACAGATAGGACATTTTTTTTTTCCCCTTTAAAATGTCTGTTTGAGTTGAGGCAATACCACAGAATTTTTTCTCTTCATAACATTTTTCCTGATTATGCTACATATGAAGGATATGATGGAATAGAAGACAAACAAGTCAGAAAAACTGCTTTTAAGGGAAGAGACAAATATCATAGCCGAAAGTTCTAAAAAAAATAAAAGTTTCTATCTACCCCTTAATTATGAGGTATAAAACTAAACAGGTCACAGAACTTAAAAGTAAATCCCACTTGAGGAGATACTGGTCATTCTTTAAAAAATTAAGACCCACTTGTATAATTCAAATTAATAGAGCTTCCTATTTTCTACTCTCCACTGCCCTGCCCTGATCTGAAGCCACATCTGATCCCACAGCTGTGAAAAGTATGACTGAGAAGATCCAATAGAATTCTGCAGTGTTTGGCTGGAACATCTCAAGAGCTTTATGACCTTCTAATAAATTGAACTGTCTCATATTTGGATTCTATGATCTTAAGGGTCTTTTCCAAGCTAAACAATTCTATGTCTTTCTCAACTAAAGTCTCTTTGCCCATGGGAGCCCGAAAGAATGCAGCTGTCATGAAGATCTAAGGGCAGTGAAATTTTCTTCAAACTGAAAATTAACCAAGAGAAAACACCAGTTGACTAAAGGCTTTCTATACAGACAATGGAGGTGTAAGAGAAGAGGAAGCATCAAAAGACAAGTCTAAAATGCTGCTGTAAGGAGGTCTCAGACTCAAGGTCATCCCCTCCAAGACCCCCACTGGCTCAAAATCGATTGCTATGTGGTGGGAACTGTGACCACAACAGTTGCTGGTGGAAAGTCAAACTTCTTATGCTGGATTCCCACTCTGCATCAGTCTAACTTTAATATATACAGGAAGATTTAAGACTGTCACATACTTGCAAAAAGTTCGTTCTTCAGAAAAAGCTCTTTAGCCACTATTTCCAACTCTTCTAAGCTTGCAACTGCCCGAATGCGATTAAATGAGATGCAAGAGGACACGTTTACAGCAAGGGTAGCCAAGGTATTCAGTTGATCGACAATGTCTGAGTTGTTCTGTAATTCTAGCCGAATATCATCTGAAAAAAAGCCAAACCACAAACAAAACAACATCACTACACATCACAAAAGATGCATCACATCATTCCACTCTTGACAATGACACCAGAAAGGAAGAAAGAAAGCCTCATCATACTAAACATTAAGTATAAAATATATTTCTTCACTTAGTGCAATGAAGGCATGTTGTTGACCCAATTTTTATGTTAATAATTTGTAATACGCTTGTGAGTTTGCCTTTGGGAGGATGCTAGCAATGAGATGTGACAGGCATCCCAAATCAGAAGTGCTGAGGTTTTAGCCTCACGTAAGATACTCGCCACCCAGTCCTCATCTTATGGCTTTTGATGTAATCAACTCGTGTTGAGCTGCTGTGTCTCAGGGGAGAATGTGCTTTATCCAAGCACATCAAGGAAAAGCTACGTCCGCTGTGCTGACGTGAGTACCAAACCTGATAATGCAGCTTAATAAAGATGCTGCTGTTCCCTGGCTGTTTCAGAAGGTGAAGGCATAATGCAGTGTAACTAACACAGAACAGCTGCTGCAGCCATGAGAATTTTATGGGGAGTTAAAAGACAAAAGATGCTACTCATGAATTAACACAGGAGTAATCACAAACAATATGTAAATATCCTTCTGACTGCAACATTGCGCAGCCACTCTTGGTTTATGCTGGGTTTTTCTAACCCAGATATATGTTGACATGAAAGGCCACTCATTGAAAAAGCAGGTAGGGACAACAAGACCAGGTAGGAAAGGACTGTGTTAACTATCAGGGGATGTATCCACCACTCTGTTAGCTGAGGAATGCCACAGTGCAGATCAGCACATTCACCTTGGAGGACCATGCAAAACCACCAGAAAACAGTAAATTCCAGCAGAGCATCTACTGTAATGATGCCTACAGCTACTCATCATCCTGGGTACCTTTATCTGATTCCTTGCTTTTCTACTTCGGAAAACTTTTAACCTGAACCCTGATATGTTTTTTGCAAGTGAGATCTCCACATTTCCCAGGAGAGTCCCAGGTAGCTCATTTGAAGTGGTAATTATGGCTAAACAGTGTCCTCCAGTGGCCACACACAGCTGCAGAGATTCCCATCCTACTATCCCTTCAACATGCATGAGAAACATCTCTTCATACAAGCCCTGTGCTTTCTCAGAGTCTTTTCCCATAGACCACAAGACTTCTGAATCACAGCTGAGATTGCCTTACACTAAAGTATCTGATACTGGCCAGAGAAGAGCAGTAACAGAAGATGGCTCCAGTTTAGTGATTCTGGAGCTCCCAGTCCCAAAGTATAAACAGGAGGACAGAAAATGTGGAACAACTTACCCAGTTCGTTTATTTGACTCAGCAGTTCAGCTGCATCCAAATCCACCATCATCTTGATAAAGACCTGCACAAAGGGATTCTGCAGGGTGTTCTATCAACAAGCAAAAAGAAAAAGCATCAATTTGACCAGAAGCTTAATCAGTATATTTCTAAAATAGACGAGGTGCCTTCACCAGTGTTTGTACAACCCCCTCCTTTCCTGACCTTCCATAGTTCACTCTGCGTGTCAGGATTGGGAAATGTTAGCAATGAAAACATCATATGGAACCCTGTGAGTCTAAGCCTGTGTTTCTGGTAACCAACAGAAGATGTCTATTGAGTCTCCACCAAGCAGTAGAGTCCAATGGAAAAATAATGGATAATCTTTGTTCTAAAAATGCACTGAATTTCACTTTTATCTAAGTCCTATGAACACTGGTGGAGCACAATAGGTTTTGGAACCAAAATCAAGTGTGGAGAACAGCAGACAGCTTATTGTTTGTTAAAACAGTTCATTATTCCACCAAAGAATGCAGTCAGCAGAGAGTATTTCATTTCACTTTTGCACATTCTACTCTGGATTTTCTCTCCATGCCACAGAAATTACAATGAATTCCAGCCACTGAAATTAACTTCTAATGCTTTAGGGTTGCATATATCTCATTTTCATAGCTTTGTAAGAAAAGGGGATCATTTTTACTGCAGAGAATAGGAAACAAGCATGTGAAACATTACAGCCTACTGCTTTCTCTATCCAAGCAAGGGTAGGCTCCTTAGGAGGGGAAAAAGAAGTTTTATTTACATTCGCTGACGTACAAAGACATATTCTGGCTCTTACACGTGTACCCAGAGCTACATTCTTATTATAGATACCGTTTCATTTTCTGAAAAAGTCATTTATTGCCTGGTTTTGGCTGGCTGGATCACTCTATCAAGCAGAAAGTTAATTTACAAACTGAGGAACGTTCCCTGCTCATCTCAGCCCTTCAGGAGGCCCCATCATGGCTAATGTCAGGAAGCATTTTACAGACCATTGCAGAAAGAGGATTTGTATGGAAAGGTGTGTTGGGAGTATTTCTGTCAGGGGAACAGACAGGTAGGAACAGAAACAGTGGACCTGGACTAAAGCCTGAGCAGGGTCTCGCCAGCCAACCTAAGATGTCCCTGAGGTCCCGGGAACCACACTTTATTTCAGTGAAGAAACCCACCTTCCTAAATCCCTCCCACAAGGGACACAGGGGAGGGAGGATCTCCTACCTTGATCATTGGAACTGTCTGGTTTAGCTCAGACAGTGAATTCATGATGACAGGAGACTTGTCCAACCACTCCTGGGACTTCAAGGCCAGATCAGCCATCTGCTTCAGGGTTGCATTAGACTATAAAAAACCCATAACATATACGGATTAATTTATTCATTACCTTAAATATTTAAAAATACAAATAATAAAACAGATAAGACCAAATAGAGTCTTAGTGGTTTTTTTATCACCTTATCACTATTTGGCAAAATTCATAGATTCATAGATATTAGGGGTTGGAAGGGACCTAGAAGATCATCTAGTCCAACCCCCCTGCCCGAG
>JAOEGS010012036.1:0-10680 GCA_025447755.1 Corythornis vintsioides | reverse complement strand
TTTAATAAATTCTTGTCTCCTTATAAGCCTTGGGTATCACATTTTATAAAATTTAAGATCATACATGTCCAAACTAGGACAAACAGATAAGTAGTACATTAATATAGATATATTCACGTGACAACTTATCCCAAAGAGGAACAAAAGGGAAACAACATAAATTCAGGTATGCCTTGTAATTTAGGTTTTAGGACAGCAAATATATCAACATTTGTTCAGGACACATCACTGAGTGTGGCAATGAAAGAGTATGCAGGTTTTAATTTTTCAGCTTTTGATACTGTCTTTCAAAGTATCTTTCTTGACAAAATTTCTAGAATACAGCTGGACATCTACACAAATATGGTGGGTGAACAATTGGCTGAAGGGTCAGGTGCAAAGATGTGTGTTAACTGAGTTAACATCTGATTGATTACCAGTTTCCAATCATGTTCTCCAAGATGCAATTTTAGTTTGTTTCAATGTTTTGGGCAAGAACCATATAAATGGGCAAGAACCATATAAAAAATCCGGGACACTATGGGAAACAGAAACATTTTCCTGGAAAATAAATGAAGCTCTCTGTCCCACTGACATCGTTGTCTGGACCATGGTGGTGACTATTCTATCACTTGTTGTCTTCTGCTTTCTCCTTTCTTTCCTGTTCCTATTTTTCTCCCTGTCCTGTCTGCTTCAGAAACTTGGTTATGCTACTCTAATAAAACTTCATCATGCATGTGGCATCTGACCTCATTTGCATCTTCATTTCACCATTTGGGGATCACTTTAAACCTTTCATAAAAATTGCCACGTATCCTAATATCAGATCGTGATACCCGGAAATTTGCACTTCTATTTCTTCTGTTCTCAACACACAAAAACCGGTGCTTGTTCCAGTAAAACTGAAACACTTGGATGGAGCATTTGTACTGTGTCATGTCTGAAACTGGAAGCAATAAGGTATGAATGTTACTCAGCTCTCTACATGTTTGATGTCTATATGAAATGTTTGGTAAATTACAATGATTTTAGATAAATATCAGCTAGCTATTCTGCCTGAATCCAAGAAACTGCCCAAATGCAGTTGTGCTTGAAGCAGCTCATTGTATCTGCAGTGTATTCAAACATTTTAATTTTTGTTGCTCAACTACTCAGTCATGCCCCAGGGATGTGCTGCAATGGTTTCATTGTCACCAGAGGCTCCATGCACATGGAGGATTTGTTAAATTCTTTCTAATCAGCCCATTAAAAGCTTGAATGACACTTGAAAGCCTTCTATACTGATTAGATTTCACTCAAAAATTTAATTTGCAGTAATAAGCATATAGTAAATGTTACAGTGGGGATGGAGAACAAATAATATCATTTTTCCTGCTATTTATCTTCTTTGAACCACACTGTCTCTCCTGTGATATGACCCAACAAGGCAGTACTACTCAAAAAAAAAAATATGAATTATACTTTTCCATTTTCTTCTTAGGTATAACTTTATATACATTTCTGTGAAAGAAATAACCACACTGGAAATTCTGTCTCAGAATTTAGAAGGCGCTCAGTAAAAAATGCAAAGGTATGACTTCTTTCTTCATTTAAACAACTGACTTCTAATCTTTTGCTTTAGAAAAATCCTTCACAGTAACAGTGAATCAACTATACTAAGGTCTATTCCATTTCAAATGGCTTTATCCTGTTAAAGGACTGGGTCATAAAGAATGGTCTGTAAGTGATTTTGTAAGTGCAATATATCTTATTCCATCACAGTGCTATATTTCAAGAGATAATAACAAAACAAAAATAATGATTCCAGATTGCATAATTAAAAAAAATAAATTTACTTTTAAAATTCATGCATCTTTGAAGTTTCTATGTTAAGACTGGCAATTTTCCTCATCAGGTGCTAAATTCAATCTTGATTAAGCTTAATTTTAATAAGGCAATAAAAAATTTTCTAGGGAGTAAGAGCTATCCTCTTATTTTGGTAGCTCTTGATCAGCTACTGAACATGTCAGATTCAGTTTTATGTTCTGACTAGAGGGATTTAAATAAAAAAAAAAGAAGATTCTACACATGTGTAACGTAAAAGACATATTCGTATCAGAAGAATTATATAGCTTTCATTACAAGCAATGCTTGTAACAGATGTATTTTCAACACATTTACTTGATCATTAACCTTAATATTGACAAGCCAGTATTATTCCTTCTTTTTCATGTTTTTGATATATCTGTAGGCCAAAATAAAATCTTTCCTAATGGTTGTCACCTTCTCAGGCTTTGATGAGTTTGTCTGAATGTACATTTTGAAACACTAATATGGTATGATACTAAATAACATACATCAATCTCTACTGCATTGTTGATGTTGGGTGGGGAAGCATTTTTCTACATTACATATAATTAAATGCCTGAGAGAACAGCTTGCTTATGCTGATGACCCTAATACAGCCAATGGCTCCTAAAAAGCACTTGCTTAGTACTACTATTTTAACTTTATGAAGTTGAGCAATGTCACTCATTTTTCAATTCTGTGCAAAAAAAACCCTACTCCTCTTCCTGAAAGATGGAATACAAAAGCAAGTCACTGATCATTAGCAAGTATTACATAAGCTGAAATTTGTAAGTAGCAGAGAAAGACATAAAAGAGTAGAACCATGGTTTTGACTGAAAGGTAATTTTGTCCATTTAATGACAGAAAAAAGTGTCATTCACTGCATTATGTATTCCAACATAGAGAGAGGTTTTTCTCTATGTTATCATTGTTAAAACAGGAATGCCTGATGATGGAAAAAAAAAATATTCCAAGGGAAACCATATTTGTTAATGCCACGCTGGAGATACTTCTAAGAACAATGGAAGTAAACAATGCTTCTGACAAAATCAGGATATACATGAATTATATCTGGTGTATTGTGGCAGTTTCATAAATTTAAAGTCCACTGAAGATAAATAAAATTTAATAAAACCGGTGAATCTTAGTTTTATGAAATTTTCTTAAGAAACTTAAGATACTGTCCACAAAGGACAAAATTAAGACAGGAATTACTTTTCACTGGTGTTAATTATTTTTTAAATGGTTTGACAGATTAATTTTCAGATCATTACTCTTAAAATAATAAACCAAGATATCTGAGAAATATGATATTCAGGCTAAGAATCATTTTGCTTCTAATATTTATTTTTTCAGAAAGAAGCAAGAGTATGATGCCATCATTCAATTGATTCTTGTTTTGGAATAGATCAGAATGTATAGTCCAATTGTCAACATTGTTTTCAATGTAGACTAACACATGATAAAAAAATAGCCTGAGTAATTTGGTAGACGAAAAAGACCAGGATATGTAAGATGCAAATTCAGAGTGTGGAATCACTTGAGAAGTTAATATGGCATTTTTATATTTTTAGAACATTTTCCATGTTATTATTCGAAAATGAATTGGTTTTGGGAATTTAGAACTCTGTGACACTTGAAAGGGATGAATTGTCATGCTGATGATATTCAACTGTTCAAGTGTTTTGACTTTTGAGTTTTAAATAATCAGCACAAGATTCATAATGGTTATTTGTCATACAGAAAATATTACTTGTATTTCTGTAATTCATTCACAATTTTTAATCTTTGCCTTGTACTTCTGGAGTGATTTTAGTCTAGTTGTATATGCTTCTGAAATAAAACCTATCAGTCTTCCTAATAGATAAGTATACTTAAAAGCACATCCTCTAGTACAAGTGGAGACAGTGACAAGCATATACATACCTTGCTGCCAGAATTAGTACATTGAACCAAACACTTCCAGCAGTATTCCCAGAACTACTGTCTTCTGGGAATGTGGTTAGAGCTGGGCCATAAATAACATTAGAAGGATACTGCAGCTAATAAAGCAAACCAAGCTTTGATCCCCAACAGAAGCTGCGTAGCTCATAATAGCTAACTGCATGGCCCAAATCATGTTAAAAGCCAGAAAAGTTAAGGCAAGAATAAATTTCTCACACACACCTGTCACTAACTTCTAGCCAATGTTTCCAACAGAGGGAGGAGTATTCTTACTGGTAAAGTAATAGTGCTTAAAAAATGTTATTTTAGGAAAAACATGTCAGCGGCATAATTAGGTTTTTCTTACTTATTTTGCAAAGAACAAAATTTTGCAGCATAACAGCTTTTATCTAAGAGGGGGTGCACCAAAACTGAGTCCCATGTCTTTTAATTTTTTTATATAGCCTTCCAGTAGTTTTTATTTCCTTGAAATATATAATCTGAAATGTCATATAAAACTGGCCTGAAGACCTTTAGAGAAGAGGGTCTCTAAATGTATGGTTAGTAATCTAAGGATGCTTGGTATCTACAACTCCTGTTGATACAGATCCTTTAACTCATAATTTTAAAGTACATTATGTTCTTATTTGTATTTTATTTGTTACTTTTTACCCACCTCCAATTTCCTATACAGAAAGAATACCTGTAAGAAAATATTCATCTGAAGAGTGTACAAAAAGTCCTTAATGGAGTTCAATTTGAGATTTGTCTAGAGGCCTGCAGAAGTAAGGGAGCCTTGTCCTTTAAAAATGTTAATTGGATTGACAAACACGTGCTCAGTACCTTATTCCATCACATAAATCACGTGTGACCATGGGAAAATTGCTTATAATCCTGTTGTGTCTTTGTTCCCTTTGTGAAAGATATAGTTTGTAGTAGTTCCTTGCCTTCCAGAAGTAGTGAGGGTAAATACATAAATAACAAAATAAACAAAAAATTCTAGTAACAGAGGTCTTAAGGTGCCATGTTGTTTTTTTTTTCTTCAGGGTTGAAACAGTTATAAACCAATATCCCACTTGTCCTGTTGCAAATAGACTCCTTTTCCACAGGTGTCATCAGAAGATACCTCAATCTATCCTATGACACAACAATGTCCTTCCAAAACAGCTCACTGTGTAACCACTTCCTTATGCTGATTTTCCCCAAATATTACTTATTTACAAACATACAAAAGTAGGAAAACCAGTAAATATAAAGAGTAAAAAATCCAAAATTTTAGATAATTTAAGTATCATAGGAAGTTAATTGTAACAATATTGAAGTCTGCTCTTCACTTGGCATAGGGAGATGATGCTCATTTTTGTCTCTTTTGAGAAATCTGTTCACTAGACAACCGTAGAAGTTAATCTCTTTCAGGACAATGAGCCCATTGCTCATGTGAAAAGCTCTTTATCTTCTCTGTGTTTCAGAATGTTCTTATTCTAGAATAAACCACTTCATAGTATTTTCTCCTTCTTTACTCAAAGCCAGAAAGAATTAACTTGTCTAGGTTCAAACTTTTGTCTCTCTTCTACCCAGGGTCAATCACTGCTGTTGTCGCTTAACTCCAGCTGGCAGCTAAACACCATACAACTGCTTGCTTGCTCCTTCTCCCTGTTAATGGAGTGAAGAGAATAGAAAATGAAGTAAAATTGAGATAATAATAGATTATTAACTAAAAAAAACCCCAACCAACTAATAACAATAGTTACAAATATTTTAATAATTATAAGAATAATAATAGTGGTAAACAAAATAAGTAATTAAAAATCACCCCACACTATAAAACCCAAGAAAAGACAAGTGATATACCGTACAACTGCTCATCATCCACTGAGTGATTCCCAAGCAGCAATCCAGCCCTCCCAGACAACTTCCCTCAGTTTATATACTGAGGATGATGTTCTGTCGTATGGAATAACCTTTTGGCCAGTCTGGGTCAGATGTCCTGGCCATGCTTCCTACCAAATTCTTGTGCATCTGCTTGTTGGCAGAGCATGGGAAACTGAAACTGCTTAACAACATGCATTACTTAGCAATGACTACAACATCAATGTGTTACTAACATTATTCTCATACTAAATCCAAAACACAGCACTGTACCAGCTACCAGGAATAAAATGACAGTTATCCCAGCTGAACACAGGACAACTGGACCTTTCTAAAGTTACTACTCAAATCTCCAATTTGTTATCAGGTCCTCTGTTCACCCTAAGACTTTACAATTACAAAGTTATTCCTCTTAGAAGTTCATTAGCTTTCTTCTCACTTCTTCCTCAGTGATAGGCCCTTCTAAGGCTTTTTATTCTAGAGCACAACATAGACTTTTATTCAGATCTCCATGTATTGTAAAGAAAGTTAAGAAATTGTATATTTGTTATTCTGTCAATTTAATTATTTTTTTTTTTACAGGTACTTCAGCTTTAGACCAGAAGTCAGAAGATCTTGACTTATGGATGGGTTGCAGAGGGATAACACAGGTTTAGAAAAACACCTTTTTACAGCTTTTTCTCTCTTTTTGTCCTGTACTCAAATTCTTGCATTAAGTCATGTCTACACAGAAAAGTTATGAAGACAGATGTATTACTCTCTCTTTTCTCTTTTTTTTTTTTTTGTGAAGCTCTTATTTTAATTTTTTTTTTTTTAACAAAGACTGTCAGGCATGTACAAATGGTTTCTGAGATGCTGGCCATGGGGATGCAATTAGTCCTAATTTCTTAGGTTAAATTATGATTGCATAGTAATCTCTCATTGGAGAAATATAATTTGTTAATCAGACAAGTGACTAGAATTCATTAAGAACAGGTAAAATGTGTGCTTTACCTCTAAGTGTTGTAAGTCAGATTCACTCTTAATAATGTATTCTACAAGCAGAACGAGGCAGAATTACATCTGTGTGATGTGCCTACCAACTGGAAACCAGATGTTATTACAAGCATTACTAATTATCAAGGTTGTTTTTTAGTAATATACTTGCTTACTATACACAAATGAAGCAAAAAACATAACCAGACTCAAATGGTCTGCAAATGTACCTGGGGCACCAAAAATGTGCTGTCACTGTCTAGGTGAATTGAGCTGTACTTAGTCACCTGCTCTGGAAATTACATTATATATCTTACATCTATTTCTATTCTTATTAAGGTGAGATTAAACTGGATTAATTAAATTTTACTTCTGAACTCAGAGAAACTGATTTGTGATCTTTCAAAATACATGACTATTATCAGAAGAAGGCTCCACATCTCTTACTCATCTACATTATTTATTGTGAATTAGGGTGTAACTATAGTATTAAAAAAAAATTATTCTTTACACTTCAATTGTGAAATAAACACTGCAAATTTATAGAATGATTATTCACAGTTACACTCATAATTAACAATTACGTCTTTACTTAATATAATATATTAATGAAAAGGTTAAGGAAAAAGTAGATAAGAGATTACAGAAACAGTTATTGGTGGTCAACATTAGCTTGAATTTTGTATTTTATAGGAAAAAAGATGTAGAAAAGTTGTGAGGATAGTTTAAATTATGTAAGATGACTGAGTTTCTAAAATATTTTAGAATTAATCTCTAATTATATATAACTGTCACAGGATGATTTGGAAAAAATGAGAGGGAGAGAGAATAAAAAACATATCACTAGAGGAGAAGTTTATGAATGAAGTGTGAGTAAAGATAAACCACTCCTCAGAATTGCTGTATTTCACTTGAATTGAGTTTAAATTACTTAAATTACAGCTTGTAACTAGGGTGAAGGTGAACTCATTACAAAAAATTTCCTTCATGTCAAAGAGGGAAATAGGTCTATAATATTCCACAGAATTAACTTTACATAGGATCCCCTAATGCACAAAAAGTCAGAGCAGCTGTTAAAACTGATCTGAAAAGTGAGTAGGTGAAGGTGACCACACTTTGTACACACACATGCACTTGAGTTTTGAATGTCATGGAAGTTTAGCAACTCTAGGGAAATGGATGTAGTCCCAAACATACCTCAGCACCATGTAGGGCCATCAAAGTTGTGATTTTGGAATAGGACTGAAGATTAACTGAGCTTCCATGACTGCTAGAAATGGGTTGAATCTAAAAAGAGTGAGACATTCTCTGTGTGAAGAAACTGTACAAATGCAACAAAAGTGGACAAATTTGCTTAAAAGACAAGGACATGGGCAAGTGAAGGCCTCGACATGATCAGTGGGTGTGAATGCCACTTGAGTGTTAAAGAGTTTGATTGCAACAGTGAGGGAAACTGCAGGCAAAATTGCTCATCTTAATACTGAGACTAATCTCATGTGACATGTCATAAATAGAGAAATGAAAAGTTCACAATATGAACATCAGATTGTGATGGAGAATGGATTTCCTGTAGCAGGGAAAACTAAATGAAATAATTAAATAATACTGAAATGTCATTGCTGGCAACTGGCATTTGGTGATGTATAAAGAACATTAAAAAAAAAAATAAAATACATTCTTGCAATGAAGTAATCTGAAATGGAGTTCTACTTGAAAAAGTTGAAATTTTAGTATGGTTCTTTGTTAGTTAAAATGCCTAGTCTACATAGTTCCAAACTGATGTCTCCTTCCTTCAGAAAGCTCTTATTCATAGTTAGTCCTAGAGCTGCATTTATTCCAAAAAGCCTAAGTATTTTCTTTTTCCTGGACTACAAGCTTTGTAAGACTTCTATCTTCACCTTCCTGCTAAAGAGCAAAAGAGCAAGAGAAATCAGATCATGAACTAACACTCTGCAGCAACAAATACATTAACAAATGAACCAAATCTATTATAAAATTACCAAAGGTACAAAATTTTCAGCAAATTACTATGCACTTGCTGTCAAAAGGAGGAATTAATTTGTATCCGTAGCAAGAACACAGTAACCTGTGATATCTTCTGTTATGTCACTTCGAATAATTCTTGTCAATATTTTGGTCTCTTGGATGTATGTAATGGCAAGAGCAGGAACTGACTACACATTTCAGACACAAGTGGTGGTCAGAAACAATATTTCTTGTCATCTCTTGTTTAATGTATTTATTTGATTTTTTAAAAAAGGTTTTTACAAAAGAAAATGGAAAGACAGAAATCTACATGTTTTGAGAAACATCTTGGTACTGAAATATTATTTTTTTCTACAATTATAAGCAACACAGTGTTACCAAATTATAATGGTCTGACTTTTTTTTTTTTTTTTCAAATCGAATGCTTTTAATATGTATGATTAAAAAAAACCCTCCACAAACTTTGGGGTTTTTTGAAAGATTTTTATTTTTAAATAAACTAAGATTAAAAAAACCCTCAAAAATATGGATGACTATTTTAATATGGAAAAATGGTATTTCAGTGACCTTACTATCACCATTTTGGCAGATGGAATTCCCTTTCGTAGAAGAGTTTGACTTCTAGTTTGAGAAGTAAACAGTAAAATATTCTCCCATGGAAAGATAATTCCTCTCTAATAAAGAAGTCCCACTTTAGCAAGGTCCACTCAAAAATTACAAGAATAGAACAACAACATGGAGAGAAGACCAAAAGACACTGCATTTGAATACCACAACAGAAATAAACATAGATGTGGTCATATTAATTTATCTTTAGGCTGTTTATTGTGGTTTTGCTTTTCAACTTTCATTTATAATTAGAATAAGAAGTTTTGGGTTTTTTTTTTTTAGATGGAATTACAATAGTTTCCTTTATACTTACTTCAGGTGTAATAACAAAAAGTGGAAAAAGAAAATAATTCAATGTTTTGAATAACAATATGAACCTACTTCTATTTATTTGCTCTGAAAGAAATTTGCAAATAGGTTATTTTTTCTGCAATTTATTTTCCTAATGTACAAAATAAGGATAAAGCACTTTCCAGTTTTCAGAAAAGACATGCTGACAACTAGATTAAAGGTGATGGGTATTCATATAAAAGGTGCCATACTAAAGAGTACACATGATACAAATTAAGCCAAGCTCCAGGATGCAATCTGGAGATTTTTAACACAGTGCAGTTTTGAGGCCCAAATTACTGGTGCCCCTTGAAACATGGCACTTGTTTCTATTAATAGTACGTCACAGATGGGCACATCTTACTGGTATCAACAGACTTTGCATAATTATGATTTTACACGGATTAAGAGTGTGATTTCCTTATCAGTGAATGCTGCAGAACAATTAACTTTACATTATTATTAATATGAGTTAATTTGAATGGATTTGTCTGTTTCTGTATTTGTTGTTTTAATCAAAATGAAATTCTACAAAAATTGTATTTGGACACATTCCTGTGTTCTCCAACTGCGAGCTATTTTTATAAGGCTTTTATGATTCAGTTATTATAGTACCTTTTACATTCATTATTTTTGTTATCATTATTAATTAATCTAAATAAATTGTGATTATAAAAATATTTGATAATTATAGAAAATGTAATTAATGTGATTAAAATCTAGCTTCTGTGACTTTCATTTCTCAGTCTAGAAAATGAGATTAATGGAGTTTACTTAGGGTGAAAGCGCCGAAGTCACTGTAGAATCTACAAAACAGTCAATTTGCATTTTATTAGCACTATATGTCCTGGCAAAGGCTATTATTTTGAACAAAGGCTGTACTTAGTACTTTTATATAGTGTGAAACTAATGGCCACAGACCTCTCCAGCAGTACTTTGGTTTTTCAAATATTTTCAGCAAATGCATGAAGGCTTTCCTTCTAGAAATCTGTACTTTGCTTAAGACATCTCATTAAGGGATGAAAAAAAATTGCATTAAGGAGGATTCACAGATTCAGAGATTGACAGATGTTAGGGGTTGGAAGGAACCTATAAAATCATCTAATCCAAACCCCCTGCCAGAGCAGGATCACCTAGACCAAGTCACCCAGGAACAGATCCAGGTGGGTCTTAAGTGTCTCC
>JAOEGS010012035.1:39382-51923 GCA_025447755.1 Corythornis vintsioides | reverse complement strand
TGGGTGACTTGGTCTAGGTGCCCCTGCTCTGGCAGGGGGGTTGGACTAGATGATCTTCTAGCTCTCTTCCAACCCCTGACATTCTGTGATTCTATGATCTCTAAGGTCCCTTCCAACCTAGTAGATTCTATGTAATGAATAGGGGCTTCTTTTTCTGACATACTCCTGGGTTAGCTCTTTGGGGTAGCTAATCCTGCCAGATAATTACAGGGCAGTTAAACACACAAAGTGTGACATTATCAAAAGTGCGCACGGTTTAAATTTGGTGTTAATTGCACGCTGGCTAAATGGACTTTATTGAAATAGGCATTGATGAAAAGGACATTTGTAAGCAACTGTCAGGAAACTCTATGACCCAGAGGCATGTGAGTTCTGCATTTACCACCAGAGGGAGGGCTGCTCACTCTTTGGCACCAATAGCTGCCAGCCCTTCGGGTGCTTGCTGGAGGATGCCTAAAAAGTTTACTTTAAGCTGCCAGCCCCTGTATTGTCTGCAGGTTTACTCTCAAATGTTTTCTCCCACACGCCACAGTCCACCCAGTTTCTCACGGGCCCATCAGGGGCTGTGCCAAGGGGAAGGTGCCCACCTGTAGCTATGCTTAACACCCTGTGGAAGTGCCCAGCAGTCCCCCAGCAGCTGTACACACCGAGCCGAGGGGCAGTGCCTGCACCCTGCAGCGCTCACGGGCATCCAGCATCCCCCCCACCCCCCATGTTAATATTAATCATTGTGATGGTCCGGGATGCGCATTTCCATCAATTAGGGTCCAGATACCCAAACAGATGAGCCTTTGAAGAATCAAAACCTTTCGCTTAGATGTTGCCCTCCAGCCACCCACCCCTCTGAGGGGCTCCCATCCTCCTCCCACCCCATCCCTCATCCTGCTGCCAGGGCGACCCAGAGCTGGGGAGAACAAGGTTGCTGCTCAAGGGGGAACCCCCCCCAGCCCTCCCCGCCCCTCGTTCGCATCATCCCCACGTCTCGGCTAGCAGCATCCTTCGGCCGGAGCCTGCCCTTCTCTGCCTACCCGCACCGCTCCCTCTCGGAGCAAGCCCCCGGCTCTGCCAGGAGCGGCGGGAAAGGTACCTGAAGGGCAGATTCCCAAGCACGGGAACAACGCATCCGCGACCCGGGAGAGCTGTGCCCGGTCCCGCCTGTTCCCGGCCGCGGTTTGCCGTGCCCTCGGGGAGAGGGCAGCCCTGTCGTGCCCCCTGGGACAAAAGCCCGGACCCCCGACAGCGTGGGGTACACCCGCACAGCCCCGTTAAGCCGGACCCCGACAGCGTGGGGGACACTCGCACTGCCCACCACAGTATCCTGTGCCTACCCCGTGCCCACCCCGCCTGCTCCGGTACCCCGTACCCATCCCGCTACCCCGTGCCAGATCCGGTACCCCGTGACCGCTCCGCTACCCCGTGGCCACCCTGCTACCCCGTTCTCATCCCGGTACCCCGTGCCCGCTTCGCTACCCCGTGCGCATCCCGCTACCCCGTGCCCGCTCCGCTGCCAACCCCTCTAAGAGCGGCACTCGGATTACGCCAAGTGCCGCGTCAAACGCCATGTGTCGGAGCTAAGGCTGTGAGGCAGAGGAGAAGAGCGCGGGTGGATCTTACGTCCCTCCAGAGCACGGGAATCCTGGGCTGGGCTGCATCCCTCGGGGCTCTCGTCAAGGCGCAGCGCACTGTGCAGATCTCGTTGGCAGGAATGGTACCCGGTGCTGTGGTCTCCCGAGCTCTTATAGGATTTCCCTACGAGAAAGCATGTGCATTCATCATTTCTAACTGTCAAACAAAACGGATGTTCCCATGAGAAGTCGTTGCTGCAGTGTGATAAAGGCAAGGCCACGCAGATGCTGTAATCTTCAGCAGCGAGTGGGAGCTGGGGGCCGGCTCCTTGATTGTAATTAGCGTCTCAAGGTTGTGGTCGAGGGATGTGTGAGAAGGTCAGGATGCACTTGCACCCAGCCCTGTGCCTGCTGTGCCGGGACAGATGCTCTGTGGTTCTTTGACTCCTCCGTGTGCAGTGGTTTTCAGGGCAGCATCACTCAGTTGCTTGGAAATGCCTTTATAATGTGCTTTTGCATCGCATAATATTCTTCTTATGCATTGTATTGGCATTTCAGTCCACTCAAGCACGATGTGTTTGGCTGAATTTTATGTGTTCTGTAATAGCTGAGAT
Source organism: Corythornis vintsioides (assembly GCA_025447755.1). Classification (NCBI taxonomy): domain Eukaryota; kingdom Metazoa; phylum Chordata; class Aves; order Coraciiformes; family Alcedinidae; genus Corythornis; species Corythornis vintsioides. The sequence goes on along the minus strand of JAOEGS010012035.1, from coordinate 49,744 downwards.
ATCCAGAGATTAGTATGTTTTTCTTAGTTCTGTAATTCCGATGACTAGGATTTTCTCTCAAGAAATGTTAGCGTGCCAAGCATACTTTTGACAGACTTAAAAGCAAATTAATGGAGAGTGAAAGAACACTTAAATGAATGTTTTGTGTTGTCATAATATTTTTATTAGTTGAAAGCACGGCAATTAGCAGCAACATTCAGCCAGTGAAAATGTGTTGACTGGGTCCTGTGAGGATGAGTAAACATCACATGGAGCTCTGGCTACAGCCCCATTTCACTGATTCTGAATCACTAGGTGATTTGGAGGAGCATTAATTAGCTCTGCTACACACAGAAGGGCTGGTGGGACAAAGAAAACAGTGAAGTTCCAGTGACTGTGACTGGTGCTGCAGTGAGGGGAATGAGATTGGGGAGCAGAGGAGCCTCAGACTCTGTTTTTTTCACGAGAACCCATGATTCTGACAGTCTCTTTAGTTAATTCAGCCAGATGATGCTTCAGTTACCCACAACACCAGAAAGGAGGGAAATTAGTACTGCCCTAAATACTCCTTTTAATGAAGTGTTTATTTGTAAGGCACTTGTATGTGAGGAGCTGATTTGGAGAAACACTGTGCAAGTTACTATTTTACAGTGCTTTTTTTTCCCAAGTTGAAAACGTGCTTATTTTTAACCTCCTGATGTGAAGGAGATGTTCATCTGCATGGGGAATCATTTACCTCATTAATAGTATGATTTATTCTGGGTTTGATCTATTTGCTAAATCAAATATTATTGTAATGCTCCATGTGTGACAGTATTATTATTTCATTGACTTGTGCCAGTTTGAAAAGGAAATACGGACAGCACCAAGCTCCAAATTTAAACACATGTGAGAAAAGACCAACAGTGTAATTTAACAGGACATGAGCCCTGCTAGACCCATATTTTAGCTTTCAGTGGTGGGGGACTAACTAAACTAACTCCTACCTTTTACTTGTCATCACTATGTCATGCATTTGGCTGCCAGGGCTGCTGCACAAGACAAACATTCTCGGCTTGGCAGAGCAGGAATGAGCTGGAGGTCTAGAGGTTTTGCTGGTAGTCTGAATTGATGTGCTAAGCTATGAAATAGATATAAATTGCAATCCTTGCCTGGGGAATTGAAAGGAGACAGGAAAGTGTGTGCTAGGGACTTGAAAACCCCAGAAATGGGGAAATGCCATGAATAACATTTAAGGATTGAGTCTCAGCTCCTACTTATTTTGTAACCCACCCATGTGGAGAAAAAAAAATCTTCTTCTGATGCATGTGTACCTAGATACTGAACAAAGCCTGGAGTCTCAGCCAGGATCCATGCAGGAAAAAGAACCGAGAGTTTTCAGTACACACAATGAGGTGGTATACAGCAAGAATGCAAGTCCAAAGTATGCAATATAACAGTAACCTAATATTATCTATTCTTCTTTTTTTTTTGTTGTTTTTTTTTGTTTTTTTTGTTTGTTATTTTGAGTATAATACCTTTTCATTCTCCTGTTGTAATTTGTGTGGTTAGAGCTTGCTTTCCACCTGAAACATCCCAAAACAGAGATGACATAATTTATCATTGCCCTGGAAAGCACTCTTGACAGTTCTATTTTGTTACCTCGTTATCAGGTCACACTTGTGTCACTTCCCATTAATTGTGGCTGCCTGTGCCAGTCTGGTTTAGTTCCAGACTAGTTCAGAGAAATTTAACAGTGCTCCCTTGCCAGTCACTTGCTTCTCTTTGTCACCTGCATGGCCCCTGGACACAGTGTCATCGATGAGGAGAAGCCTGGCTTCAGCTAGGTCAAGCACAGAGCCACCTCAGCCAATTTTCTGGCTTGCAATTCAGCTTTGAAAAGTGATTTGCTTTCAGGATATATATATATACTTTAATTTATTTTAATATCTACATTTGTGCTCCCCCTTCACTCTAGCATCAGCTAGATTGCAAGTGTCAATTCATCTGGTTGTTTCCTGGTGTCCTGAACAATTCGAAGTATTTCCAGAAAAAAATATTTTAAACTATTAGAACAAAATCTAGTCCTTTTAAATCTGGCAGAGCAGGAGCAAAGCATTGAATTAACCCTTGTGAGGGAAGCAGTCTTGCTTGTGAGGTAGTGGAGGATGCCAGGTGCTTGGTAGGAGTCACCCTTGTAGTAGCTTGTGCTGTGAAGATAAATTACAGGGATATTTTCTTCTGTCCTCCAAACATTTAAATATTTATAGGTGCTGTTCAAGATGTTTTACTGAATGTTGTGGATATCGGGGTTGCTCTCCAGAAAAAACCCAGCAGAAATAGTTGTATCTCATGTTTTCCTAAGTAAACATACCCTCATGTCTTACCTTGGGTTTGGGCTGAGCCTTTCAAAAGGCTCTAAAGGTTGGATGAAACAAAACCAGTTTGTCCTTCAAGAAGGTTTGATATTTCAACCATGTTTTCTCCTAATTAGGATACTGAGCCATGGGCCTGAGGGGGACATCTTACCCTCGTAAGCAAGGCAAGGGAGAGCCTGATCATTTGGGGCAAGCACAGACCTCAGCAGCTCAGCAGGCCAGTGGCAGAATTTGGCCCCATGGGCAGCCCTGCTTAGGGGCTGGCTCCATCCAGGAAGGCTGCTGTGGAGCAGTGGGAAGCAGAATGATGATGGAGGTCTTGAGTGTGTCCCAGAGATCAGGCTGGGCAGAGGCATGGGGAGGGCAAGGCAGCCCAAGGTGAAATGGTGCATCAGGATGCACTCCTGGCATTCACAGGCTCCCAAGCCCTCAGGGTGTGCTCAGTCAGAGCCATGGAGCCAGGCCAGGCATGGGGAGGGAGCTGAACCTCCTCTGAGCAGCTCTGGAGGGAGTATATGGGACAGAAAAACTGACCATAGAGCCTGGGGACTCTGGGAACTGGCCCCATGACTCTAGGGTAGGTCCTGCACAGCCTGGGGGGTCCACCAGCTGGAGCAACCTCCAAGGGAGCTGCAAGAGTGAAGCTTCCCTAATAGATGGGACAAACTTGGGGGCAGGGTGACACACATGTAGTGCTGTACACCTCACCCACCAGCACAGCCACACAGGGCTGAGGGCAGGCCCTCTGGTCAACCTGCTTAGTTTGCTTCTGAGCTCCCTCTTGGAGTTAGGCAAAGATTTCTTGCTGAGATCAAGCCCAGGTGCAATGCCAGGGGTAGTTTGGTGCAGTAACTGCTGCCAAAAGATGCTACAAGCCACCCTCCAAATGGTTTTGCTGCCTTCTTCCTGCAAAGTCTACATCTACAGTCTGGCATCAACTCTCTATGGTCTAGAAGAAATATGAAATAACATGTGAGTTAAATTTGTGGATAATACTAAACTAGGTGTTTCAAACGTGTCTGCAGACCAGTTTTAGCTGTCCCTGGTAGCAGTGTCTCCCCAGTGTGTCCTAGCAATGGCCCTGTGCTATATGGCCAGGGAGCTCAGCCTACCTGATTTAGTGATGTACACTCCCTAGGGTGATTTTAATCTATAAAAGGCTTAACCTTTAAATGTTTTTTTTTGAGGTTTTATTCTCTCTTGTAATGACAGCACAATGTAAGGTAAAAAACTTCTGTCTGTGCTGTGTGTTAACTGTGTTTTTAAAAATAATAGTTTAAAGCAACTAGCTTTTGGGTCTCTCTTTCTAAGCCTGTGATATTGGCAGTGGTTCTGACAGTAGTAAGTTCTGATAGGTAAAACAAATAACATTTGGCCACATTTTGCTTAATAGTTCCCTTAATGTAGTCTTGTCATGGAGCTAAACTTGTTTTTTGATAGATGAAACCATCAGAACCAAGACAGAAATTTCTTTTGTGAACCGCTTAGTGATTTCATAAAAACCTCTAGGAATAACCTGTTTCATTTAGATACTAAAATGAGGCAGCTCTGGAATTTTGTACCCTAGAGTTGTCTGAAACTAGTGTGTATTTCACTCAGCAAGTCCTACATATGTCCTCTTTCTTCCTAGAAGAAGTAGAATTTGTAGAAGTCCAGCATCATAAACAAGTTTATGACTGATCTGTGGATGCTATTGAAGTGGAGGAAAAATTAGTGCATGTTAAATTAATTTATCTTAAAGCTCTTCAATAATCAACACAGTAAGCAATATTTCATTTTTCTGAGGGGGTAAAGCCAGTACACAACTAGCCATCAAAAAGTTAACAATGATGCTCAAAGAAAAACTTTCTTACTTTCCAACTGCACAACTTGCTACCTTTATTCTTTTTTGTTCTTTTCTTCCTTCCTTAACTAATATTAGATTAATGAATCATTTGCAGAAGGAGAAGACTTTTCAGCAATGTTTTTTTCATCAGTCCCTTTTGATGATTCATTTTAGCACAGATGCTGTCATTTAACTCTGTTGGTGCATCAGAGGCTCAACCTGATCACAAGTTTTTGGAACATGATTTTATTTTTTTTCCTGATGGCAGGAAGCTATTAGAATTGGTTTCTCCTTTATCATATATTTTTTCCTGAAAAGTCAGCATGGCCCTATCTTCTGGGCATAAAATTATAAGTATGTTGGTTGAGGGTGAAAAAGTTTACAAAGTCATGGAGCAGCTCTTGTTTAAAATTATCTGTAATTTAATATATTTTTTTTAAATATGTGATTTTAAAAAATAAATGCAAGGACACTAAATAACACATCTTTTGCAGCCTGATTCTGTCAGCATTGACTTTATTTAGGTAAGGTACACAGTCAGTTTGGAAATGTGATATACCACAGTATACCTTCATAGAAATATTTGAATTAGATAATAGATAATTCTGCTAAAAGATGAACAAATGAAAGAGATTGATATGAGTTCTAAACATCCAAAGAGTATCAGAAAAAAAAAGAATATAAATCCAATGCTCATTTATTGCTGGACTTGAGGGTTACAATTCCAGGTCTATCCTTGGTAAAGAGAGGCTAATCAAAGATAAGAGGTGATTAAACAACTGATATAATAACTTCAGTGATGAAAATTGGTTTCTTATTGTCCTGCAGCTTGTTTGGACCCTTAAAATTTCAGGCAGGTTTCTAGCAATAAGTGACACTGTGCTGTCTGAATAACACTTTGGTGGGGTTTTGGTTGTTTGTTTGGTTGGGTTTTTTTTGCTGGGGAGGTAAACCAGTTCTTGTGTCCTGTTTTGAAGAGGGTGGGTTCATTATTTCTAATGTGATATGCAAGTTTTAACAAATGATGAATTTCTGAGAGATGCTAAACATCCACAGCTCTGAATTTCAATTCTGATTTCAGTGGTATCCAGAATTTTTCAGCTCAGTTTTTCCCTCTAGCAGGAAGCAAAGCCAATTAAGCTTTGTCATTACTCACTTTTTCATGGGAGTGCCTCAACAAAGCTGCTGTGAGCACTGACACTTCAAATGTGGGTAGTTAATATTGCTGCCAAGTAATTAAAAGTACAGTCTAGGTGTCTATATTTTGGGGCAGGGGAATACTCATTTTGAATTATTGGTCACAGTGACCATGGCCCATTATTGTGTTTTATGGCAAGATTTAGAGCATTTTCCATTTAGACAGAATGCAAGTTCAACATGTACTGTAAAGGTGTGAAGTTCATATGCAACTGCAAAGCCTCAGATGCATTAAGCCCTGAAATAATCACCTTTGACAAAGTTTATTACTTGACCATGGTTTAAATGATCTCAAAAGTTAATTCACAACTTACGCAACCAGGGCAATTAGTTGTATTTCTGAAAAGGCTTTTTTTTTGCTTTTTGAAAGAGCTAGTTGTAGTAATATTAATAAATACGGATTGTTCAGAGTGAAGGAAAAAGAAAATGGCTTTACAGTGTCTTAGTATCACATTAACTGGTAAATTATGTTTCTATTCCTGATGAAAATGGCTACTCCTTGTTGCTTTCATCTGCATCCTGAGAGCTCAGCATTATTGTGGAAGTATCCTTTCCAACCTGCAGAGATGTCATGTCAGCAGCTTACTCCACTATCTTCTTGAATTGTAGTTTTAAAGTCCTATTTTTTAAAGTAAACTCATTTCTCAGTAAATGGTCACCACAGCATTTTAATGAAAATTCATGGCATTAATTACAGATGCACAAACAGGACTAAAATTAGCAGAATTTTTTCCCGAAGGACTCACTGTGCTAACTTAAGTCCTGCAAAAAACCTCTGAGTACAACAGATGCTATATATATATATATTTTAATTATTATTTTTATATTTTTTTTTATCTGAGCTGAAACACTGGGGACAGGGAGGAAACCCTAAAGATTTTAACACTTTGTAAATGCCTCCATTTTAAAAAGAGAGCAGATCTCCTAAAACAATGAATTTGACAGGTTGCCATCATCAACTAGGAAAGAGACTGCACCTTTTTAGTTATGAATGTCCTCTGGATGTTGGTGTTGCTTGTTACATTTCCATAGAGAACCAAATCATTCCATGAAACAAAAGTATGAATTTCTATTCTTTCTATCCATAATAATTGACTACATTTCCATTCAAGTGGCCTGAGTCATAAGACAGAGCCCTGCTGAAATTCTTGTAGCATAAATCTCATTTTGTGGATGTTTAAACTCAACCTGTGCAACATGAGCATTTTATATTTAAGAAAGAGATATTTCCCTTCCAAGTGCTTTGGGCACTTTTGCAGAGGAACTTTTTGCCTTTACTTACGTATGCTCTTGGCTTCTTTTGTTATTTTCCTCAGTATGAGAACCATCATGTTTAGTACTATAGATAACACAGAGATCCTAACTCCCATCCTTGCTGTTTATGTTTGCAGGGGAATATTTACTCTGTCTCATGGCAGAAATGATTTCAGAATCCTGTCTGGCTGTGCTGATGCTTGTCCCATTTTTTTTCTGGTTTCTGGAGCTTTGTATGGTCTATATAACCACATTTCTTTACCTCCATTAATTGTTCATGACTTCTGATGAGCACTTTCTATATCCTCTGATTTTCTGTTTTGGTAGTATTTTGCCATTCTGTTTTTTCTGTCACTAAACAGAATTACTTGACTCTATTACACATTATGTCAGTGAGATGGAACCTCAACTCAGTAAGTTTATTCCTTTATGGCGAAGTCTATGCCGTTATGGTGGAATTTCCTTTATTTGTGTTCAAAATGCACAAACATGTACCATAGGATTACAAAAGTGGTGTCTTGCTGCCCAGCTAGTGGATATTTTGACTAAGGTGTAGAAAAGATACTCAGGTGAATGTGTTTCCTGAGGAATTCTCTGTTCATTTTGTCTCTTGTGACCACCTCCTTTCAAGGGCAAACTTGGCTATCTTCCTATCTCACAGCTGCTTTTATCTCTAAGTTTTCTTTGAGAAGAGAACAGCATGAACACTGAACTTGGATGCTGTTGCTCAGCTGGAGAGGGTGGATTTGGGTGTGAGAGGAGTCAGGTCCTCTCTGGGCAGTGTTTTCTTGCTCATCTCTCAGGTACAGCCTGGAGTAAGGGTCTGGATGGTAATCAGTAACCCATGGCTTGCCAGTGCTGGTGATGTGGAGGTGGAAAAGAGGAAGGGATCAGGTATGGTAGTGGGGATGGGAGGAGGGTACTGTGTCCCTTCTGCCTTGCCATCAAAAATGACTCTCATGTTCTTGTCAGAGCAATGACAGATCAATCATCCCCTGTCCTGTTGTGACTAAGCCTCATTTGTGGAAATTGATGCCATTCTGTGCTTCACTAGAAAGCTGGTTTTTTCTTTTTCTTTCTGGGTCTAAATTTTATTTGTGCAGGGCTTCAGCTGTGTCATTGTATTCATACATCCAGTCAGATTGGCCTTTTTCTGTTTTCTTTCAATTCCTTGCACAGCAACAACTGATTGCAGCAAAATCCTATTTGTCTAGTACCATATTTATGCTGAGACAGAGCATAGCTGGATAGCTGCCATCGGTCTCTAGAATGGCATGGGGACAGGAGAGAAGGGGCATACTGGCACTGAGGAACCAAAGGTTTGGAAGGATTTGGTACTGTGCAGTTCTGGGTTTCATGGAGCAATGGCCATGATGAGGTAGGAAGTGAGAGAGACTAAGGAGATGGGAAAGGAGTCTTTGTACTAGAGCTGAGGAAGGAATCTTGCACCTGAAGAAAGGGTCCTGTGACCAGGCTGGATTTCATTTGTCCCTGGCTTTTCCTCTCCCTCACTGAGTTCTTCTGTGCTGTGAGTAATCACTCTCCCACCTCTGCCTAGTGTCCTGTTGAGAGGAAGCCTCCACTGCACTAGGATTTGTGTTGCTCCTTTTGGCTTCTGCCACTTTCATTCTGCCACTTAAAACTTAACAGCCATGTCCTTTTTGGTTGCACTTACATGGAGATAATATGTGCAGTGAAGCCTGAAGGGCCCTATTTTTCATTGTGAGCTACCTTCCTCTGCTCTGAGAGGAAAAAAAAGGGGAGCTCTGACAGAGCAGAACTGCTGCTGTGACCTTCCCAAGTGGCTCATGTTCTCAACTTTCTCCTGTATGCTTCTAAGAATGACACTGCTGAGAGTGGAGGGAGCTGAGGGAACTTGCTGTGTTCCTTCTACCCTCTTAGGAATCCTTCTCTTTGTATTCCTTCTACTAGCTTTGGTACTAGGATGAGTCAGGTTATATAGTGTAAGATGCCCTTCCTACGTGCAGGGGTGTTGCTGAGACAGACTTCTTGTTTTGCTGCTTTTTCTAAGAAAGGAAAGGAGTGAGAGCATTGGTTAAAAGCAGCTGCAGAGGGGAAAGAGGCTGCAGGAAACTCAGGATGTGCAGATCAATGTTTAGGGATTGTAGTACTAGTTCTATGTAATATAGAAATATTACATTGAAATGGAGGGGACATGATGCAGGCTTAAAGAGTCCAACACACAATTGCAATTGCATTTTAGATGCAATAAAAGGTTAAACAGAAAATGCTACTGGGTGGTAATGACTGATATATCCTTAGAAAAAAATATTTGTACTTTATCTTATGCTTGTGACCCTGGGCTTTATTGGGACTTCTTTGTTTTTCAGCTTTATCTGGTGTGTAATGTACATGACTTCAGTAGTCAGTTTAGCTTTGGAAAGTTGATCTGGCCAAACAATATCTCTGAACAGCCACACAGATCTGAGTATCAAATGCACTGTTTTGCAAAGGAGAATTCCACAGCACTCTGACAATCCAAGCTAGTGATGGCAAAGCATGAAGGGAATTTATCCAGAGACTGGCAGATCACGACTGTAATTTTTATGTCTTCCTCCTTGCAGCCACAGTGAACACAGTTAACAGTGTTCATTTATAAATAGTGTTTATTAGGTCTGAGTTATTTAACTTTTTTTAGTTATTTAACTCTCTAGTAATACAACCCAACAAACTCAAGAATCTTATTTTTATCACTGAATATACACTGCATGCAGATACTGGATTAAAAAATAAAAAGTTCAGATCACTTTTGATTAGAACTGCACTCCATATTATTAGAATGTGATGGATGTGTTTGGATGAGGAAATTCACAGTTCTGTTTAGATTTTTTTTCTCTGTGAAATTTATTTTTAGCATTAGTCACATACCCAATCTCCAGTCCTTTTCAGGATATATAAATAAGTACAGTGTGATATGTGAGCAGTAAAAATTATGACCACTGGTTGATCTCACTGGAGTTTCTTTCTTGCATTTCTGAATAGAGGGCAAAGGATTTCTTAAAACATGCACAGTCTTGATTCTTTCCACAGACACATAGTAGCAGTAGGCTAAATCCTGCAGTCTTTACTCAAACTCCTTACATAATATGATGATTAAATGAAGAAACTGAGATTTTCACCTCTAGGATGATGATTAAATGAAGAAACTGAGATTTTCACGTCTAGGATGATGATTAAATGAAGAAACTGAGATTTTCACCTCTAGGATGAAACTAGCTCCTGTGTAGAGACTTGTCCAAAATGTTTGATGATCTTTGAGTTCTGAGAGTCAGGCACAAGTGTTAAGTTCTTGCACTGATGTGACTGCTTAGGATGTATTTTGGTATCAAAAGATGCAGAAATTAGCTCTACAACCTATAGTGTCCCCTTTACCTTAGCTGTTCTCTGTTGTCTCTTAAATCTCTGAGATTTTTTTTCCAGGCTGCTGATTAGGAGCCTCCTGAGTCTCATCATGCTATCCCTAATATTTTCTTTTTTCTCTTAAACACAATATTAATATTAATAACTGTGCTTCTTAACTAATTTATCCCCATTTCACAGACCATGTAATAACATTTGCTCTGATTTCAAACTCTTTTGATATTATCATATCCAAATATTAAAGAATATAATGCATATTATATTTTTTTTTACATTCTTCAACCTTGCATCCGTGAAAACTCTCCCAAACAATAAAGTAATGTCATGCCCTCAAAAAAAGAGCTGATTCTGTTGAAAGTCTACTAATAA